>CAJVPY010001112.1:0-21019 GCA_910591965.1 Dentiscutata erythropus | reverse complement strand
CTAAAGTTTTTTAATAATTTTAAAAAATTTTCTTAACAAAGCTAATAAAACAAATCTCAAATTAAATATTTTACTTAAAAAAGATATAGCTAAAATTAATATTTAACATTTTATTAAAATATTTTAAAATTTAAAAAAGTTTGCAGGCAAATTTGGCTGCAAAACAATTTAAGGGATAGTACTAGCTACATTAATCAAGTGTATAATTAATAAAAGAAGAAGACTAAACAAAAGAAATAATAGACCACTTCAAACTTTCAAACAACACAGAACAGAACTTAGAAGACTTGACAATAGCAGACCACCACAAGTCATAACCCGAATACCAGGAGAAAGATCAAACCTAAGAAACGAAATAAGTTATCCACAACTACCACCAACATATATGTGTTTTAGAAGAAATAAGAAGACCAAAGATAAAAGAAACTTAAGAAATTATAACTATAATCTAAATAACCCACACTTGATAAACTTATCTAAACCAGAAAGATAATTAGTAAATACATACGCACAACGATACGAATTCGGATCTAATATACCACAAATAGACCAATTATTTGGAATATCATCAAATAATCAACAATTAAGATATTGAAACAACAAAAAAAGATAAATGATCTTATTAGCAATACTTATATATTGCACAATAGTATTTGGACAACAATTCCTAATGATCACAATACCAACTAAGACTGCAACACAATATATAACTCAGACCCAAACAGCAACAGGAACGTATACAACTATATATACAACTGAGACTCAAACACCAAACTATTTTCAAGACCAAAACATAATAACCCAAGATATAGTAACTATAGTATCAATAGTAGCAATAATCTTAATAACAATATACATAACCCAATGGCAAGTTTGAAACAAAAAACAAAAACAACTCGACTTATTAGAAGCAAGAAAAGACCAAATAATAAACACTATAGATAACATAGTACCTATAGTAAACTAAATGTGCAAAATTTACAAGAAATAGAAGCTGAACTAGATAAACAAATTAAAGAAAATCAAGAAGAAGATCAAGAATATCAACCATTGTCAAATGGAGAACAAAGAGAATATAACAGAATCAAAATAATTATTGACCAACAGAAACCAGCAGCAAAAGAACTAGTAATAGCATATATCATATTAGCAATACGAAAACAAAAAGACGAAGATTACATTCAAGAAACTGCAACTGCATACCAACAAGACTATAACGAAATACTTGAACAAGTCAATAAGAAATACAAACTGCAAAAAGATTAATAAACCAACCTTGGTTAATAAGACTAACAGATAATCAACTAAGTTTTTGGCTACAACAATATCCGAAAAGATTATATACAAACAAACAAATACTGTGGATACAAGCCGAATTTAAAAGAAGATTCAAAATTGAAGTACAAGCATACTCTCAAATACTAACAACCTTTGAAATAATGGCAATAAGAAAACTAGTACAGAAATTAAAATTATTAGAATCAGACTATAAAAAGAAGGTACAGAAAAAACACATGATAACTGACCCAAAAAAAATATTTCCAACACTAGAAAACATACTCACGTATATACAACTAGGACACATAGCAACGGACCAGACCTTAATAGAAAAAGGATTATCATTAGCAAACCTAAATTTGGGAGATTACTACACATTCTGTTTACACGCACAAATCAGACCACACTTTATTAAAGAAAAGTAAAAATGACTAAAATACAATTTTCAGACCTAGAAAAGATCAACTTTTAACAATGATGGGAGGAATAAAATTTAATAGAAGAAATTGGATACAATGTAGAAATACATTCTTCTATGCTATTAAAATACATGTACCGGAAGCATTATTAATACTTGGATATTTTAAAAGAGAACCATCTAATGGATATATCAGAATAGATAACAATGCAACAATAGCACAAGACCTAGCAATAGCACCAGCCGATGGAGGACCTGAAGAAGCCTTCAATGCTGAATTCCACAAAAGAATATTGGAAAAACTAGCACATTCATGCTTTGAATATAACCAATACCAAGAATATAAGCAACATAAAAATGATTATGTATGTATAATACTATGTGATATAAACACAGACGCACAAGGAAGAGGCCAAAGAAGAAGAGCAAATGATTGGAAAGCAATATGGGAAAATAATGATACATTCACAATCAAAGACCCAATAGGACTAAAAATAGCAAAAGAAATGAATATAGTATTCAAAACAAACTGCAACGGAGCAGCAGGACAAACTAACTTAGTATGCGAAAACGCAGCAGCAGATGCAAATGCAAGATCAAGACAAATATCATGGAGACTACACAATGACCAAAGATACATAATGGCACAAAATATTATTGATAAACAAAAGGCTTTTCAAGCAATGAGATTATACACATGAAGAAGATGAAGTATGCAAATTTAAAACAGCATTTATTAGAAACAAAGAAATTGCAAAAAATGACCAAACATACGAAGGAGGATTACAAGTAATTTTAGCAGCTATGATACCACAAGGACGATACGAACATGAAAACTACCAAAGCCAAATAAAATTAATAGATAACGATATCAGAACTACTGAAGCATTTTTTAATGCATTAGAAAGAGTATATGAATACTTTAAAGAAGAAAATGTAAGAAGATACTTTAGAAGCAAACTGGAAAGTAAACAGGTAAATTACCTAAACAAAAAAGAAGCATACAGCAATGAAAAACAATTCAGAAAGAAAGACTATGGAGTAATCAAATTAGAAAACCTTAGATGTTACATATGTCATTGAACAGGACATTATATGAACCAATGCTCACAAAAAGATAAACAAGAAGTCAAAAATAAAAAAGGAAGTTATCAGAAAAATAGAGATTACAATAAAGAAAATAATAAATACCAAAAGAAGAACTATGACAAAGGAAATAACTATAAAAAAGGAAACTATAATAACAATTCCAAATCAAAAAATAAATTTAAAGAAGAATACAAAAAAGCCAAAAAAGTATATAAGGCTAAAGTTAAAAGAAAACTTACAAGAGAAATAATGAGTCAACAAGTGACTTATCACATAAAAGTAATTCAATATATAATAGTAACCGATCCAGAGATGACGAAGAAATCATAAGGAATATATTCCAAGGACTACTAAACCAAGACAATAGCTCAACATTTAAAGATACTGAAAGCATACCTAGTATACCATCATTAAAACCAAATATACAGGAAATAATACTAAACCAAGAAAATACTAAATATGAAGTAGGAGATGATGGATATTTAAGAGCAAAAAGCGATATTAGTACAACCCAGAAACAACCTGAACAAATAGAACAAATTGAGCAAGAACAAACTAAGTCACCAGCACCGTCGTTTATAAAAAATACACTTAACCTCATAACACCATCATACTTCAAAAGGATAATAATAAAAACATAGCTAAAAATATAATCAAAGACCAGGCCACAGCTTAGATAAACTAACCAACAAGCCAATTCGAAAGAACAAGAAAAGATTCATTCGAGAAAAGAAAGAAAATGACAATACATGATTATAGACAAAGAATTGAAGAAGATAAAAACAATCTGAGAAATGAATACCTGAAACTACAACAAGAACAACAAAATAACAGAAATGAAGGACCATTGATAATAACTGAATATAACCAAGATCCTATAGAGATAGGAATAAACCAAGAATCAAACTCACCATACCTAAGACCAATAACTAATAGACCTGGAACACCTGATAATAAAGGAAAAACACCAGATTATGGATATGAGAATAACGATAGAGAAATCAATATATTAGAAACAAAACCAATTAAACTTAATAAAGGAATTAAAATAAAGATTCATGAAAAATTAGCACATATACCAAACGAATATAGAAAATATATAATACCCACATTAGGAACTGGAAAACCTTTACGAGGCAAAGATCAACACATATTATTACCGAATACGTGGACTGCAATTAATATTGATAAAACAGGAAATTATTTAGTAACGACACCATTGCATATTGCAAAAGAAGGCATATGTGTACAAAATGGATTAATAAATGATTGGACAATCAGAATGATTAATTATACAAACAAACCCAAAGTAATACGAAAAGGAGACCATATTGGAAATATAACCAAAATAGATAAAATAAGAACAATCAACGAAATCAGTAAAGACTTGAAAAAAATAAAAGAATTTAATGATACAAATAAATATAAGTACGATATAAAGATCAGAGAAAAGGAATTAACAGAAAAAGAACATATGGAAATACTTATTAAAAATACAAATAAAGAATATAAAGAAAAAATAAGACCAATATTTACGAAATACATGGAAATATTCTGAATGAAGAAAGAAAAAAATACAACCTTTAACAAAAAATACTTTGGAAGACTTGGAGAAATAGAATTAGAACTAAATACCCCAGAAAAAGAAATACTACAAAACTATAAAGCAAGGCTATTAAGAAATTATTCTGACAAACAAATAGAACAATCAAAGAAATTATACAAAGAACTTAGTGAATCAAATATAATAGAACCCTCCAGAGCAAGCTGGATGGCACTGTTAGTAATAGTACCAAAACCTGACGGCAGCTATAGAGCCGCAGTAGACTATACATTGCTAAACAAATATTTGAAGAAAGATCTATTTGAAATACCAAATATATCTGTAATACTCCAAAAAATAGCAAGGCAAAAAATTTTTTCAACTTGTGATTTTAAAAGTGCTTATTATCAGTTTCTATTAAAAATAGAAGATAGAGATAAAAGTATGGCATACTTTTCCGGTGTAGGAAAGTTTAGATTTACAAAATGCCCAATGGGAATTAGTACAGCACTAGCATATATAATGAGATATATGTTTCACTTATTTGAAGACCTAGAATATGTATATATATACATGGATGATTTAACAATAGGAAGTCAAACTATAGAAGAGCATTTTCAACATATTCAAACAGTGTTTGAATGCATAAAAAAAGCGGGCCTTACCCTAAAAGCTGAAAAATACGAATTCATAATGAAAGAAATAATGATATTAAATCATAAAGTGCGACATGGACAAATATTACCTAACCAAAAGAAAAAAGAAGAAGTACAAAAAATCAAACCACCAAAGGATAAGAAAGGCGTACAACAATTCACAGAATCAATGAATTATTTTCGGAGATATTGCAAGACCAATATATGACCTATTAAAGAAAAACTCTCATTTCGAATAGACACAAGAACACTAAAAAGCATTTGAAACACTTAAAGATAAGGTATATAATGCGATAGCATTAACATATCTCAAAAAAGGATACCAATTAATAATAGAAACTGATGTCTCAGATAAAGGAATAGGCACGTGTTTAAAGCAAATAAACCCAAATCTAGCATATTACAAAACAAAAGATGCAAGAATGAATAGAACAAAAGATGAGAATGATTACACAAAATCTGAAGAAGAAATCATTGAATTAGTATCACATACACTCAAACCTAATGAACAACTATAGGGAAGTACACAAAAAGAACTTTACGCGATATATTTTTATTTAAATTATTAGAAACATTACATAGAATCCAAAAATGTAATTGTACGAACTGATAACACTGGCATAAGTGACTCATCAGGGAAGATGCCAAGAAATCAAACTATGAAAAAATGGCTTATCAAACTACAAGACTTTAATTGGACTGTAGAATGCATCAAAGGAAAAGATAATACTATAGCAGATTGGCTAAGTAGACAAATGGAGATAGACAAAAATGGAAATCAGATTGTGAAACTAAATATTGGAATAAAAAATAAAGATATAAAGACACCCAACAGAACGAACTTTAACCCAAAGACACCCAATAGTAAACAAATACCTAATCCTGAAAAACTGAAAAATAATTTAATCAAAACAGATAAGAAAACATCTGATGGAAGAAAACATTATTTCTAATATTAGACCAATACCACCGTATCACAAACTTAAAGAAATTTTTGAAGACGAATCAAAATACATAGAATATTTGATAACTAAAGAAATACTACCATATGAACTTAAATGTCTAAATATTTATTGTTTATGGCAAATGACCTTAAGTGAAAAAGTCTTTAAATACCCAAATCGAGACTATAGATTAAAGATATCATTATTTAATGGCACAATCTTTTCAAACGCCAACTTATCTTGTAACCAAATATTATTAATCAGATACTATTGGCTTGCTAAAGCTAGACAAAAATAAATTAACATTTTTACGGAAATATCGTTACCAACAATAACACACTGGACCAAAATATTTAGAACATGTGTAACCCAAGAGATAAGAGAATTTGAAAACAAAATAGGAGGCAAAAATGATATTGTAGAATGTGACGAATCAATATTTTACAAAGATAGGAAAAATAATAAAACAAACAAAGTATGGATATTCAGAGGAATATCCCGAAATACAAAAGAATTCTTTGCAGAAGTAGTACCAGACAGAACATCTAAAACTTTATTAGATCTAATTCAGAAACATATACATTCAGAATCGACGATCTACACAAATATGTTTAAAAGTTATGACAAAATATACGAACGGCTGAATATTGCATATCACCAAATAAATCATAACAAAGGAATGACCGTAACAGAAATAGATGAAAGATCTAATGAACTAAAAATAATGCACACAAAGTGCACTTGGCGAATTCTTAAAGATAACATACCAGGCCAAAACTGAAACAAGAAAGATTTACCTTATCATTTATTTGAACACATTTTCAGACACCAAAATAAACAAAGATTATGGGACACGTTTATCGAATGTTTACATGACACAAATAAAGAACTCATTGACAAAATACAATCAACAAGTAATACAAATTCAGATTTGGAATAAACTACTAATAAGAAATAATTATATAAAGACACCCTGAACAACTAACTGAAGGACATTCAAAACATAATGGAAAAACTACAACAGACCATAAATAGTAGATACCCAACACATAATCAAAGAACTAAAAAGGAATCAAAGAATAATTAAGAAACAAATCGAACAACTCAAAGATTCAGTACCTGGAATTATAACCCTAAAACAATTGGAACTCGAAGCAATGGAATCTTTGATACAATTCAGGATCAGAAATCCAAATCATATAAACTGTTTGACCCTAACAGTACTAAAAAGTAAACTAAATAATCAGGACTTATATGACCAACTGCCAGGAACGGATAAACCATTCAGAGCTTAAACAAAAACCAAAATTAGAAAACTATAGTATAACTTATACTAAGAAGTCAGAAACAACAACCATATCCTCGATTCAAACTCTCACTGTCGATCCCTCGTACTGAAATTTTTGGGAAGAATCCAACTCGAAAAACAAGAAACCCGATATACAATACACCTGGTGAAATGAATGAAACTATAAGCCAGCACCTATTGTTTAGAGGTAGTTCTCATACGCTACCTGCCGATAGGCTTAGAGTTTATCACTCACTGCAGGGATAGCAACTGTCGTTTAGAAGTAGTTCTCATATGCTACTTGCCGACAGCCTTAGAGTTTATCACTCACCGAAAAGAAGAGTTCTCTTCGGGTTGAGTATATTGGGCCCTGGCTTTGGTAACCTTCACTCCTTAGTACCAAAAAGACTAAGTACAATAATAACAAGAACCCTCAAACACCACCTACTTGGTTTGGCAACAAAAATTTCGGAAAAAGTGAGCAAAACAGCTTACCCCCGTCAAAGGATCAACATTGTTTACAGTTACCAAATTCGGATAACGCAGTGGAGTACAACCACGTACCCGGGCCAAATATGGGAACGGTGCTACTATTTCAAACTGGACTACCTCTAGAATCCATCGTGGAAGTTTTGAAGACGCATAATGGTGGCGGCAACCACTTTAGAGACAGAACCCGGGAGCTGCGAAGGCTAGAAATTTCTGATCTTATGTTGGTGGGATAAAATTAAAGTTAAGACTTAGCTTTACATTAGAGATATGCAGATATTGTATCTGTCATATAATTTTTACACAAACCTGGCACGGGTTATAACAGTGTGTGTCAGGATCCCCTGACCTTTTTTTATACTCTTTCATCTTTGTTCATTTATGATAGAATCTTATTTAGAATATGTTCTCGTGTATTCTGTTGGTTTATCCTTTCTTCTCCTAGATGTAGTTTTTTTTTCGTAAATGAGGTATATATATTCTTAGCTTGTAAAAAAGTAGAAAATAATTATTTTGCCCGAACTTAGGTGGAAAAAGTTTTAAAGAAAGGACAGAGGATCTTGACACGGTATATAGCAACCAGTCAAGTGATCGATAAAGGTATCTTTATAGTACAAAATCTTAAGTGAGTTTTGCTTGAAAACTTTGATAAATATCTTAGGAGCGATAGCCTTTGCAGAACAGAAACCGGAAGACTTTAAACACAGATATTAGATAAATAATTTAATACAAAAACAATTGCGAAGTGGATTAGAACTAAGACCAGATTTTAATTTAACAAACTTCAGATCAATCTAACTAACTCCAATAAAAACTGAAGATGTCAAAAAAAAAATAAATCAAAAACTACAAAAAATAAAACAAAAATATTACCCAAAACAATTGAAAAAGCTACATCTAGCAAACCAACGAGGAAGCTATTATTAAATAATCAAAGTAGAAATAACTAAAAGCAAACTTGGAATATTAATTGACAAAATAATTAAAGAACTTGAAAAAGACCAAAACCTAATTAACGAAGAAAAGAAAACAGAAATCTTAATAAAAATAAGAAATGCAAAATCAGAAGAACCAATGCTTAAAGAAGAACAAAAAGTAATAATAAAACATTTAGAAGGAATAACATTCGAATAACAAAATAAAGTTACGAATTACTACCAGAAAAATTGATACCATAACCTGATTAAGAAAATGACTTTATAAAGATGCATTACATCACTGTAGTGATTTGAATCAGTTGGCCTATAATCGGTTAACCAACCCAAACCAAATAAATTTCGGTTGACCGGTTAAGAAAATTCTTAATCGGTTGACCCAGTACATCCG
This sequence comes from Dentiscutata erythropus, assembly GCA_910591965.1. Lineage (NCBI taxonomy): Eukaryota > Fungi > Glomeromycota > Glomeromycetes > Diversisporales > Gigasporaceae > Dentiscutata > Dentiscutata erythropus. The sequence continues at coordinate 11,988 of CAJVPY010001112.1, read as the reverse complement.
GTTGAGAATTATGTAATCAGTTGGCAGTATTGATATTGTATGAAAATAATAAGGAGGGAGCAAAGGCACTGAAAAGTTCCAAAAAGAAAATGAATGAACATAAAAGACGAACAAGTATTTGAGCAATTCTCCAAGAATTTCTGAAGATAAAACAACAAGTAGAGATAGTTAACCTCAACTGATTGACAACTAGTTAAATAAAATAATTCAGTTCGGTTAACCGATTAAGGAAATTTTTCTCGATTCAAATCACTACATCACTGTATTAATTGCAACATAGGCTGGAGATACGAGAGCTATAATTCACACAACTGTAATTATGACAGTAAACCAGAAAAAGAACTAAGAAGCTTTTACAGAATAACAATACAAGAATTCAAAAAATTAAAGAAGGAAGAAAACTTCTTCGTCATCTCAAAAAAAACAAAAGACTTGATAGATAATATAAATAAATAAACCTTTAAACTAGCGAAACCAGATCCAACCCCCCCTGAAGAAAGGGAAAGAACCATTAAAGAAATAATTGAACTAGCAAGAATTAATCTCAAAAAACTTATAGAAAAAATTGAAGAAAAATTAAAATGAATAAATCAAACTACTGCCAATAGTGAGAAGAAAAAGTTGAAAACCCAAGAAATCACAATTGCCAACTTATAAAAAACCAAGCAACGTTTTTAACACTACAACAAACAGAACTAAACATAGAACAACTTAAAAAAGTACAAATCGCAATAAGACTTGAAAATGAAGAAAACAAAGTAAATTACTGTGAAAAATGTGATAAGCACATTGATAACCCTGGAGAACACCTTATACGATTCCACCTCATAGATAAAGAATTAGAAAATGCAAGCTTAGAACAAACTAGAAAATACAATAAAGAAATTCAAGAAATATCGGAAGAAGAATTTAAAAACTATAACCAAGTAACAATTGAGGAAAGAATAGCAGCAGCATTCAATAAATATCAAGAAAATAATAAAGAAACCTTTAATAAGACCTTAGAAGAAATTAGACAGAGACAAAGCACAAAAGAATATACTTGTGGAGTCTGCAAAAGTAAAGGACATACAAATAGATATTGCCCAGATCAAAAATGTTTCACTTGTAATAGACAAGGCCACAAATCAAGAGATTGTCTAAACAAAACAAACTCAAACCAATCAAATTATAATCTGAGAAGATCTTATAGTGACCCAAATTGGAATAACCAAATAGGATCATCTCAAAGAGAATTTATATGCAAATTTTGTGGGGAAAACCACAGAAACGAAAACTGTAAAACATACAGAGTACTAAAAGAAAATGGAAGTTTATTATGTAGATGCGACGCAGAAGAAATCTTATTAAAGCAACAGCAACATAAAAAATAGGCCTCATATTCAAAAAGCCGAGACTATCACTATTGTTGTAACTGCAGCAAGCCCACAACATCTGTAAACCTATACTACATTCAAGGACTATATAAATCACCCAGAAACCTTGAATCTATATTCTTACCAGAACAAATGATGTATAATGGATGTTATCAAGAATACTTAGAAGAACTTGATATCAGAGATGAACGAGCCCAAAAATACTATCAGACCATAGGACAAGGAAGACTTGTAAACTACTACTTATGCGGAAAACAAGGACTCAAGAAAAAAATGGAAGATTGGCAAACCCGATTCTTTTGTAGTAAAGAAGAGAAATTTGCAAACCTTATCTACCAACTAGAAGAACAAATTACATATGATAGAGAAATAATGAAGAAAATCCATACATATACCAGGAACCAAACAAACATACATTACCATATTAATGAATCAAAAATCAGAAGAATTTATAAATATATGACTGAAACAGACCAATGGGACTATAACAATCCAAACTTTAAAATTATTATTGACAAACAAACAGATGACATTATGAACTACCATCGATATTATCAAAATGGAAATGAAGAAATTACTGAAGAAGACTATGAAAACTATGCAGATAGCGATACTAAAAAGTTAATATCAGAAATAGCAAATTCAATGATCATAAATATAAAAGAAAAAGAAAAACTAGATGACTACCAAGAATTAATGGAAATACAAGCATGGAACCTGTGTAAAGCATGTTTAATGCCAATATCAGAAGTACACATTGAAAATAGAAATTATCGAAATGAATACTGTTTGGAATGTCTTATAGAAATTGAAGAAAAAACAATCAACTTGGACAAAGAAAAAGATTTTAAAGAACATGAAAAAAAAATAGAGTTGGAAAAAATATCATGCGAATTCGAACAACACAAAATAATACAATTAGATGGAAAAAGAAAACCAGAAAGTCAAAAAGAGAAATTATTAAAGAAAATACAATGGCATGAAGAAAGTGAAAAAGGATATAAAGAAAATGATGAATTCAAGTATAAACCACAAAACATTGAAGAATTAGACGAATATATTGAAGAAATCACAAGAGACCAATACCAAGAAGGCATATTCCAAAACGCTTTAGACCTAAAAAAGCTAACATTAATAGTATTGAATCTACAATCAAAAAATGAAGCAGAAAATGAAGACCTAAAACTAAGATTATCAGTACTTGAAAAATTAACTCTAAAATCACTTTTACAAATCGAAACCCTGGAAACAAAAGTAAAGAACCTCAAAATGAAAATCATGTACTCAAAAGAAGAATTGAGCACTTGGAAGAAAGTACCAGAAAAACTGTTAAATTTAGCACAAGCACGTCAACAACTAACAAATAATCTAATATTACCATATTTAGCTTATCATATAATTAGCCATATCATTTATCAAAACAATATCATTACCTTTATATTATACCTTATCACAAATATTTACATAGCAAATATGCCAAACCTAGAACAATATAGAACAAATTTTGAAAAAAATAACTAAACAGAAAATATAAAAGGACCAACAATTAGACCTGACTAAGACCATGAATAAAGCATACAACAATACAAACCCAGAAACTCAAAAAGCTATTATATGAAATATACAAGAAACTCTTCAAGAAATACCAAAGCCTGTGATAATTGTAGAAATTCAAGAATAAGGTGTACTTACGAACTAGACCAATCAACTTGTAAAAGCTGTGACAATTTAAATCTAAAGCGTGAAAACACCAAGAAATATAAACAAAGAGGACTATTAAAAGGATCTAACGATAAAAGATTTAATTGGATACTCAAAGAAACTATCAATAAACAATTGTATGACTATACGAAACAGATCCAATGAAATTAATATAAATACCCAAGGACCAGTAACACACTCACGATTAGTATTAATATTCCTAAGAGGAGCATTACAAGAAGTATACCAAACCAAAGTACAGAGAGATAACGATCTACAAAGAAACCAACCTTTAATAAGAAGCTTAACAAGAAATTCTATAACCTATATTAATATACAACATCAAATATTATTAAACATAGCAAGAAGAACAAGAATAAATAACTATACAACATTAGGAGAAATATCTCAACTAAAGAACGGAAGAGTAATACCTGAATACATACACGACCTTATTAACTAAAGAATAATCAGATTATCAGAAGTAAATGCCCAGAACCAAACAGTACTGGAAAATCAAAATAAGAGATACCTTAAACGAATATAAGAACCTGATATTATCAGAACAAACAGACATCAAAGCAACTCAACAACAATTATATTACAGAACAAGGCTGATATCTTTATCAACTAACCAAGAACTATTCGAAGAACAAATAGAACAGTTAATCACGACTAAGTTCATTGAATCAGACATATTAAAATCAATTAAAGAACTATTAAACCAAATTTAATACTGGAACAATTAGTAGACCTATCACTACTACTAATCAATACGACCTTTCTGTGGATGAACCATTTAGCCATAACAGCAGTAGCATACGATAGAGCATCACTACACCTTATATTATTATTAAGAGATATTGTAATAGTAATAGGAGTTTGCTACATAGTAAATAAAGTAACCAACACAATAATAAGTTACAGACAGATCGAACAACAAAAAAACCTATTTAAAATAGAATTTAATGAATTCAGAAACTGAAAGAGAACAAGCAGACCAAGTAATCAAACAATACCAAGAAGGACTACAAGATTTAATTGAATTAGATTTATTATTAGATTTAATGAATGAACAACTAAAAATACAAATAATAAGAGTACAAGACCTATACTCCTGTTCACAACTGAAATCACACGATATGGATAAAAAAGAAAACCTACAGATAAAAAAGAAAACCTACTTACAATACTCGACGAAATTAATAGAACCTCTACTATAATATTTAAACCAAATTACCTTGACATATTAGAAATAAAAAATATCGAAATAATCTTTTAACATTAAAAGAAGAACTTAAAGGATTAGACCTTACTAAAGAAGAATTAAGAGAAGAACTAAAACAAAAACTAGAAGCAATACAAAATAGATACGACTGCACACAAATAGTAGTATACAACGAAATAAGTAAAAACACTGCAGAAATAGAAAAGGAAATTGAAAGAACAACGAAACTATTAATGAACAGAAGAAATAGAAATATAACACACGAATAAAGACAAAGAGAATTTCTTAGAAACCAATTTAAATACATTTGGTTTTTTGCAAATAATCTATCAAGATTTAATCTAGTAAAAGAAATACTTGAACAAAGAACAAAATTTCAAATAATTCAAGATATAGAAATATCTTGTACAAGATTAATAGCATGACTACAACCAACAAACAACTATAAAATAGGAGCCATATTAATATTACTACAAGCAATAAAGGACCTAGCACCAGCAATAAAGACACCATCTGGAGAAATATTTAGCTACAATTTGAAAAGAATACAAGATCTATATATTAGAAAACTAGATATATTTCAGGCACAACTAGGATCGATATATGACGAAATATTCGAAGGAATACCAACAAACAGACATATTCCACTATTACCAGGAAAACTACCAATAATCTCCCATAATATTATCCCTACAAAATATATATTTTGAAGAAGGAGCAAATTTAACGATCAACGAAGACGAAATACTTGCAAACTTAAGCAAAAAAGGAGCAAGGAAACATATCAAAGATCAACAAATAAAAAAGTTAATTGAAAAGAGAACTAAATATTTAATCAACGAAATAAATAACTTAAAATTAGAAGAAGAATTAGAAGAAATAAAAGAAAATAAAGGACATCGAAAATATAAAATGAATGAACAAGTGGAAACAGATTGATATAGGGAAATACTTTGACATATATTACAAACTAAAAGGATTTCAATTCTCAAAAGAAAAAGAAAACTATACCACTGAAGAATTAATCTTAGCATTCAAAGAACTGCAAATAGACTTCGAAAACGAATTCTTTAACCATGAAAAAAGCGAACAACATACTACATATTCATTGTTTAAGAAAGAAAAAAGAACTAAACATATATATTATCTAATAAAAAGCTCAAGAGAAATAATTCATAATACTACAGAATATTTAAATCACAATCCAAACTCAGAAAGATATACTTTTGTAAATAACAAAGAAAAAAGACTAGAGTGGATAAGAAAAGGATTACAATCAAGACTACAAACATTCATTATAACATTATATTGGGAAGTAGTAGACTATAGTATTGCAGAAAACTATTGGGAAACAAAAAACTACGAAGAATTCAGAGAATATCACAAACAATTTTGGAACCTAAATAACACATTGGAAATTCCCAAACTCTGAACTTTTATTTGAAGAATACTATTCAATAAATTACAAACCTGACGAAGTAATAAACGGACCAAAAAAGAAATTAACAGTTCAACAATCAATAAAGTTAACTAACATATTGAAACAAGATCTAGAAGAAGAATTAGAAGAAGTAGTACTAAGAAGTACAATATTAGATAACAAACCACTAGACATATATAATTGTTACCAAAATCTAGACTACTTTTAGATAATAAGCAAAATACTTCACATACAGAGATCACTAAACTCAAAGTTTAATAAAAAAGACGAACCATACATAGAAAAGAAAGTAGAAGATTGGGAAAGAGAATCAAGACAAGAATATTACAACAACTATATAGAAAGAATATATCAGAAAAGAACAGGAATTAGTATAAGAGACAAATATTGGAAACATGAAAAACCAGAAAGAAATACCTGGAAAGGACTGTACGAACACCATGCAAAATTCTGGAAACCAATTTGGAGAGAATTTGAACCCGAATTGCAACATATTTGAGGAACTCTGGAACCAAAAGGACCAACAACAAGAATGTACCAGCAACTTGGATACGTCACCAATAAATCCAGAAATGATGGCATATCTGGACAGACCATTGATTTTACACAACCCTCTGAACTTACCTAAAAGAATAATGACCCAAGCAATACCATTCACCACAATTGAAAATGAAGACTATCTTTTATTAGGACAAAGAATAAACCCAACAAAGTTATTTTTTGGAACATTGAACGAAATGGGTGGAAAAGGAAGACTTAATGAATATGGAATACCAATAGAAACAATAGAAGCAACAGCCCATAGAGAAATATTCGAAGAAGCACAATTAGTAGTCAAAAATGAAAAACTAATCAAGATCCAAAAAAATTCATACTACTCAGACCAAGAATGGATAGCAGCAGGATGCTTACTAGAAAAAGCAAAATACTTAATAACACTAGGACTATTTATATTTAAACTAGAAAATGAAACACCACAAAACATAGAACCCGATACATTAGGACCATGGCAATTTTATTCATTAAAACAAATTGAAGAAAACCAGTTACCATTAATACCAATGATTCAACATAATCTACACTATATATTTCATCGGATCAGAGATTATCCGGTATTACATGCAATCAATAGAATGAATTTTACAAAAGAAATTAAAGTAATGACAAATCAAAAGAAAATATACCCGAACTTATTAGAAGAAATAGACTCAGATTACGAAAAAGAAGAACTAACTGAAATGACCGAGCAAGAATTAGAAGACCTAATGAAAAACAAAGACAAAGTTACTCCAAAACAAGTTCGAAGAGCAATAAAATTAAAACAAAAAGTACAAAATAAGATAGCACCGTTGAAACTAACAGAAAAACGGGTACTCAATTTAGAAAATATTTTAAAAGGATACAAATACTTATCAATATTTGAAAAGAAAGATCGACTAGAAGTCGCTACAATTATGGAACGATACCCTAGAGTAACCGACCTAAAGAAACTACCAGATAAAATACTAAACAACAATCATATTATTATACATTGTCCTATAATGGAAACGGCATGGCATATAGAATCAAAATACGCCAAACACAAGACCATCAAGTTACACTTGTAACCATGAACTTCCTGCTGAACGAATACGAAAATCTAATACTAATTTAGAAATTACCGGCAATACAAATCCGGCCACCTAATTGTTAACCATAGCCATACTTGTCAGCCCCCTTATTGCTTAAAACTTACCATAAAATTACAACCCTAATCAGATCATTGAGAAATCTTAGTTTTTTTTTTTAAAAAAATGGATTTAATAAAATAATACAGTATAAATATATATCCACAAATACTTATTATAGTAAATAAGGTATAAAATTTTGTATCGAAATTTACAAAAACTGGTTATGAGAGATAGATAATTTACTTTAAATGGCCTATATTAAAATTTTATAATAAAAATAAAAAAAAAATAAACGATATTTTATGTAAGAAAACTATCGATAATAATTTTCTTTTCATTATAACATATGCGATTGATATTTTTCAATATGCTCTTATTTTCATGACTAATTCGGTTACCATAAATTTTCAAGGAGACTAAGGTAATATTTTTATGAACAGCTTCTACTAATGCATTTATTCCTTCAGAGGCAATTTGATTAAAAGAAAGATCTAAAAATATTAGGGTATTGTTTATACAAAGTGCCTCTGCAAATTTTTTTCCTCCTTCATCACCAATATTATTACCACTAAGTTTTAAAGAAGTCAAAGCAGTGTTCTTGCAAAGAACCTCTGCTAATAATTTTTCTTCTTCAATACCAATATTATTGCAACTAAGATTTAAAGAAGCTAAAGTAGTGTTTATATGAAGTGCCTTTATTAGCGCTATTTTTCCTTCAATATCAATATTAATATCGCAAAGATTTAGTAAAGTTAAAGTAGTATTCTTGCAAAGAATCTCCGCTAATCCTTTTCCTCCTTCAATGCCAACGTTGTTGTAACTAAGATCTAAAGAATCTAAAGTAGTGTTTATATGAAGTGCTTCTGTAATTGCTCTTACACCTTCACTACCAATACCAGTGCTGCTAATACTTAAAAATGTTAAAGCATTGTTTATTTGAAGCGCCTTTGCTACCGATTTTCCTCCTTCAATACCAATATTATTACAGCAAAGGTTTAATGAAGTTAAAGCAGTGTTCTTGCACAGAACCTCTTCTAATGCTTTTCCTCCTTCAATACCAATGCCGTTGTAGCTAAGATCTAAAGAAATCAAAGTAGTGTTTATAAAAAGTGCTTCTGCAAGCGCTCTTACACCTTGAGCACCAATATAATTATTGTTAAGGCTTAAAGAAGTTAAAGTAGTGTTGTTACAAAGTGCATTTGCCAATGCTTTTACTCCTTCAATACCAATATTATCGTAACTAAGATTTAAAGATGTTAGAGTAATATTTGTATGAAGTGCTTTTGCTAACTCTTTTCCTCCTTTAATACCAATATTATTAGCACAAAGACTTAAAGAAGTTAAAGTAGTATTTTTGCAAAGAATCTCTGTTATTTCTTCAGAATTAATAAAATCTCTATAGAGATATAAAGTAATAATAGTATTATTTCTATATAAATATTTAATTAATTTGTCATTAAAAATAAATCTGAAGACTTCCAAATATTCCAATCTCTTACTTGTTCGTAGAAACATTGTAATTAAAGAAAATTTAATAGCATTCACAAGATTATCAATATCATATGTCCATATATTAACCTTTTCATAACCATTATAGCTAAGCCAATTAATAATTCCATAATCTAAGCTTGAACCAACATGTGTGATATAACTTGTATAATCGAATAACAGTTTTGGGTAATTCGGAAGGATAATTTTAAAAGGGATTAATAACGTTTGCTCTTCTGTATTTAATGTCAAAAGACATGTATTTATGAGCTTTCTATTATTTAATTTTTTTGATATTTTGCTCCATAATATTGGTACAATAATTCTACACCAGTTACGGTTTACAAGAAGGCATGAATAAAGGTTTTCAGATTCTTCCTGGAAATTATTAAATATTATAAAAAGACATTCGTTCGGTAAATTTTTCATTTTTAAATTTTGTAATTACGTACGTACGTACGTTACATGTATATATATATCTGATATGCATGTTATGTTGTGGAAAGTTGTACATAAGTATAAATAAATACTACTATCAAGGGGCTCGACCGGCTTATATAATAAAAAATTGCGGAGTGTGAAGAATTTAAATCTGGTAAGAGCAAAATAACAAAGCAACCATTATTGTGAGGTCGGATGACTTTGTGAAATCACATGCTCAATTTATCATTTTGACCTTTTATGGGTTTTTGTGTATGACCCTTATTTTGTTAGATGCATGAATGAATTACTATGATGAGTAAAATTGTTCTGAGTATGTAATTAGCAACGTAAAGAAAGCTATTTTTCTTTTCACTATCACGCCCATCTCTAGCTTATAAACTAAGAGTAATATACTGACGCTCGTTTAATAAGGTTTATTGATATTGATTAGACGCCACGACCAGGGCTGGGATTGGACAATGTCCAAAAAATTGTAAAATTATCGGACATATGTCCAATTGTCCAATAATTTTATTGGACAATTTTAATAACATGACGGTAAAAGCTTTATTGCTTTTACTCCAATAATAACGTTTACAAATTTATTTTTATTTCATATAAACTTTTTTACTCTTTAATTTACAATGATAATTTATTAATGAATGTTTCTATTTTCAAAGTATCGACCTTGGCTAATTTATTTTATTTGGTGTGTTTTCCTTTATAATATGCCTTATTTTAAAATTTAAAATAAAATCAATCTGTTGTCATTATTATTTTTTTTGAAATACAAATCATTTTGCAGTTTCTAACATTCTGTTCGATTAATCATATTTCACTAGGCAATACCAAGTATATATTTTAAAACTATCTAGTGTGAGTATGTATAAATATAAACATGTTGTAAGTAAAGTAGTGTGAATACGCACGTACGCATGCATGTTTTATAAAATAATAATTATCAATATATACAGTGCTTTTAAATATACTGTAATTAAAGATTTTTGTATTGATTAATATTGGCCCAAATTAAGTTTAATTTAGGCCAAAGTTAAATCAAATTTTTTTATGTTCAATAAAGAAATTTACTATGTCCAATCAAATTATTTGGACCATTGGGCATTGTCCAATCGTCCAAATTGTTCAAATGTTCAATATCGTAACATGCCATCCCTGGCCACGACTGCTCCGCGATTGTGATAGTAGTACAAGGATTTATGATTTAGTAGCATTCATATCGCTATATCTATGTGATTCCTTTTTAGCTACATTCCTCTGTACGAGGATATAATAAGTTAGTAATTGGTTATGAATTGTGGTTAGTTGGGATGAAATATTATCAGAATCATAGATATTTTAACATACTATAAATGATAGTGAGCAGGTTCCATCTTATCGCGGTTTGCAATATATCTTTGATCAAAATTTGCAGATCGCAGTTAACACATACAGTCACCTGTTTTTGAGAATATATGTATTATTTTGAGGATATGGAATAAGAAAGTCAAAAATTATAAAAATATTTTATTTGTATTGAATTTTTATTAAAAACATTAAAATTGAATGTCGTACTGTACATGTGAGCTGCGATTTGCAAGTTTGGTCATTCGAGTTGACATTAAGTCAACAGATCGAAAAGGCAATCTAAGCACTGATGCATCACGCATTGACAATCACATGGAAATCCAGATAGTAACAGGGAATCCGGTACATGCAAGTGGAAAAGATGAGTACGTACGTACGTATGAATTCAATGAGTTACTAATTTAGGATATTATGGCGCAGATACTAATATAACCTAAATTCGTTAGGGCAGAACAAGAACGCAGGCAGGCTGGCAACCAACTGCAACCTCCTCCGGGGAGCTTACCGTAATTGCGCCCTCCCTACCCTCCCTTTTTGCAAATCCTTCGTAATTACGGCCGGCTGCATTATGCAGGTGGGAAACCACCGGCCAATGCTATGCAGGCCCGCTTTATGCGGGTGAGAAACCACCAGCTGACACTATAAATCACTAGTTAATTAATACATAAATTGCACCGATGCATACTACGCATCTATTTAAAGCAATCTAATAAAGTTTAATATCCAGCTCTATTTGGGCTGGCGTGTATCCAAACAAATAGAAAACAAGTGTACTTTTCAAAGATACCAATACATTATTTTGTAAACCACGATTAATAAAGTGATCTGATTGCGCAGTAATAATTCCAAATTACTAGTCATTAGATGATTACTTATCATATGGTTTTTTCAATGTTTTTTCGCAAAATTTCGGTTAAAAAATACATTCATATAACATTTATCTATGTACTTGCTACTAAAATTTCTAATTTTTTTACAAACTTTAAGTGAAATTGTTTTTTTTTGATATTTAAAGCTATTTTAAATTTTACTGACTAGTAGAATTCGAAAATAGTCTTAAATATTGAAAATTCTTCATACATAAAAAAATAAAGTATCACATAACACAGCATAAAAAAATATACCCAGAAATATTATAATAAATAATTATAAAATATTGAATTAAAAATTTGCAAAAATTGACTCGGCCAGATTATGAGTAGAGATGAGTTTCATGCGTGCACATGAATCCTCAATCGTGCGCATTGAGGCTCATTTTTCCCATCACTAGTTATGAGAAAGTTTATATGAGTGACG
>CAJVPY010001111.1:0-21024 GCA_910591965.1 Dentiscutata erythropus | reverse complement strand
GCCTAATTGAGCCGGCTCGATTCGGAACACTGTATATTTTTAAAAAAATTTGGTTTAATAGTTTTAAAAAAAATAATAAATTTAAATACAGTATACACGTATAAAATATTTTAAAATATAAAATATTTATATTAATATTAAATAAAAGATGATTTTTTGATTTAATTTTTTTAAAAGATATTTTTTAAATAATTTATTAATTTTGTTTTAGGTTTTGTTTAGATTATATTAATTCTTAATTTATATTATTTAAAAATTTTAAGATTTAAATTTAAATTTATATTTTTTATAAATAATTTTTTCTCTTTTTATTATATAACTTAAAAAATAGCTTAAACTATTATATTTGTTATATTAAATCGAAATATTTAGTATATATTATAAAAAATCTTTAACTCTAACTCTAATTCTTAATATTAATCTAAAATTTGAATGAAAATTAATAATAAAGCCATACAAATTTAATTACTTGATTTTCATAGCACTGAAATTTTTAAATAAACCCGGCCGGCCAGACTTTTTTTAAAAAAATTTTATAGATAAATTTTGTAAAATTTATATAAAAAATTTTTTTTAAAACCTGTCAAAACATATGAAAAATTTTTTTAGAAGTTTTCAAATTTTGATCCGGCCGGGTTATAAAAACCAATTACCGTAAACGGCCATATAAAAGACCCCAGAATAGTAGACCACTAGGTACTAGACTCGTGTGCAAATCTCAGGATCTTGATTAAAATGCAATTCTTTTCAAACATTAGATTGCATATTACAAATGCAAAGTGTGTATGCATTTCAAATTTTTACTTCGAGGATACAAACTCTCAGGCATGTACTAGACCCCGGGTCTAGGTTTTAAAATTGGTGGAATGTAACAGACCCGGGTCTTTTATATGGCCGTTTACGTTATTTAATTTTGCATGGCCTAAATTAGAGTTAAAGTTAGCTAAATTTTTTTTTGTACGTATAATTAGAGACCTTACCCGGGTCAGAAAATACCGACTCGGGCGGGTCAGGTATTGACCCGGGTTATAACTCGGGTCAACGGGACAAACGGAAATTCATAAAGTTTTTGAAGTTAGTTCTTAAAGTTGATGTAGCGACTCTTAATTAGAGCTGTTAGTATAAAGAATAGCCTGTACTCCAAATATTTTAACTGGAATTTTCGGATTTTGTATTGAAAATTCTTGTAATTTGAATTCTTTCATTTTCTATTTCGGAAAATACGTGACACTTCAATAAGCTGACTTGGGTAAGTGCTTTATTACATATTCAGTAAACTATAATGTCTTCTACCCATAGTTATATTAGGTAAATTGCGCATTATAGCATTTTAGTAGGTTTTTGCATATTTTGAATTCTGACTCGTTTGACCCGGGTTAGAGCAATTTCGACCCGTGACCCGTACGGGTCATCCGACCCGGGTAATAACTCTACGTATAATTTAGTAAAATTGTATTCGGCCTAAGATTTTTAGAGTTAGGGTGCAGTTTTAAGACGGACAACGTAGTTAGATATTAGGTCCCGATCTTAGTTCTCAGGAGGTTTCCAGGGTCCTGGACATTTTTACTTAGAGTACTCGATCCTGTTTACTTAGTACGTTTTTGAGATATAGCATCCTGGTGAATTTCACCTCCGGTGAGCGTTAAAATACTCCAATAATAATTTTAGTTAGATTATATAAATACTGAATAATACTTCTATATAAACATATATTTTTTATAAAAATAGTTTTTTAAAAACTAACTAAATATAATAAATTGGCTTTTATAATTGGCACACTTTTATATAATCACACTTCTTTGAAAAATATATATAAAATATTAATATTTAAATTATAAAAATTAAAAAATCTATTAATTAGAAATTAATTGAATTACTGTATCGATCTAATGAGATTTTACTAGAATCAAAAATTATTGCGCTTTGCAAAAGGGTGTAGCCCCCCGATTTGATCGAGGGAAATCTCGGAGATCCTAGATTGTCTATTGATCAATTATATTTTCTAAATTATCTTTATATTCGTCGAAATCTCTTTAAAATCGGAAACGGAAAATCTCACCTATGATTTTACATAACATCATGATCTGCAGAGGTCATACCTTTTTACAATTTTAAAGAGGGTACCGCGATTTTTTGAGCAACATTTAAGTTTAATTACCGACGCAGTTCCCAGTATTTGTAACAATCTTCCAGGGGTGACCAGGGGTGAAAAGTTTCATTTATTATTCTGTGATGCATACCTGCTCAATAAAACAAATTACATATTTATTGCTTTAGAGAGAGTATATTCATGCAAGATAGCCACGCGAGTGCACAAGTAAATTCATTGTACATATCAACGATAAGGTTAAAACTAAGGATCAAAGTGCATAACGATTACAGCACTACGTACGTATAACGCTAATATACATATATACACCTATAAATAGAAGTCATATATCAGTAAACGCTAACAATCGGTTAATAAACCAATTGAATATTAATTATGCACGATAGATTAAATATCGATATAGAGATCAGTAACAACTTTAAAGATCGAAGTAATAATATAATTTTTTTAAAGACGAATTAATTTCGGGATATATAAATAATCTATACATAGCAAAAATACTTAATAGAATGAGATAATAGACAATTACTTAACGATATGTAACATTGAATCGGTCATCACTATTATTAGCCATATAGCAATTTAACATCACGAACCACTCTTCTTAGGATCAAAAATACATATTTGATGAACAACGTTTACTAGTTGAAACGTGGATTAGCATGAAATAACAAAGATCCGATTGGTGAGAAATAATTTGAGTTGAAAATCAGTTAGTTAACGTTAAATGCATTTCAACTACTTGGTTTGGAATATTAATAAAATTTATTTGGATTGGCGTTAACACTAAATTATGTTTAAAGTTAGAATAATTTGATACGGATTTATTAGCCTATTGAAGTAATTTATAATTAAGTTCATCCAAAATGAATCGAATGAAAATCATACTAATTATATTAAAATACTAAATTATACAAATTTTTTCTTTTTTTATCAGAAACATCAAACAGATTTGTTTTTATAAATAAAATATATAAAAAATTTCGAAACAACATTTAATTTATGTATTAAGTGTAACTATTTACTAATTTTCCCTATGAATGCATAGAAAAATAGAAAACTCCATGGTTTATATTTATATTTATTATTTTATTCGTATATGTATTACACTATCGATAAATTAAGGGAATTATACCCCTGTAAACTGGAATTTTTTAAACTTTGAGCAAAGATATCTTGGCAATCACTAGGCCAAATTCGATGAACATTTTTTTAATAGAATTCTATGAATCAATAAAATTCAAAAAAAAGTTCATCGAATTTGACTGGTGGTTATCGAGATATCTTTGCTCAAAGTTTGAGAAAAATTTCGGAAGCTATTTTGATAACTTTGAACAAAGGTACTTGATAAAACTTTGAACAAAGGTATCTCGGCAATCACTAGGCCAGATTTGATGAGTTTTTTTTTTGAACTCTAAAGGTTCATAGAATTTGGCTTTGTGGTTATTGAGAACCTTCGCTCAAAGTTGATAAACGTTTTTTTTTTTTTTAACTTTGAGCGAAAGTATCTCGACAACCACTAATCTAAATTCGATAAACTTTTTTTATTTGAATGCTACAGATTCGTAAACAAAGTTCATTGAAGTTGGTCGGATGGTTGTTGAAATACCTTTAAAAAATAGATATAATTTACAGGGGGATATGAATATCGAATTTGGGGTAAATTAAATTCCTTAAAAATTATCTTTTCATGTATATATTTATATAATCATGTATAAAAAAACATTGCATTTAAAGTGGCTTATCACGTGAACGGATATAGTCTAGTTCTGTAGATAGTTCGAATTTAGAACAAGTCAGTCTCTTTCATGTGAATCAGTAAGAAAATCCTAATAATAATAAATGATATAATGGGAGTATACTTGCAAGGCTTTTCATACAATACGCCTAAATATATTGTGTAGCATATATAGTGCAACAGATCGATTACATAAAACGTCACCCGATATGTATTTCTTGTATAAAGTTAAAGATGAACAAAATGACGAAGCATGTTTGTACACAAAATAATCAATACGTGCAATCTTACCTTACCAGGAAACACTCTAAATTCGAAAATATTCTATTAGTAAAACAAAAATATTCACCTAAAAATAGATTTTATATTCCTCGAATAATCGTCAAGGTTCTCGTGATCTTCGTTACGTACAGTACCAGGCACATACGTACTTACGTACGAAATGCATGGTTTTTTTTTTAAAGGACGACAAAAAATACTTATATAAAAACATAGTAGTTTTGTTTCTTATATTAGTAACGTACCCGCGTACTCTACATGTACCTCAAGTGTATTTTACACATTTTACATGTATTTTGTGCATGTTACACGAATTTAAATTCTTAATGTTACTCGAATAGTGGAACGTACATAAGTAAAGTTCTGAAGTTACCGGAAATCTTTGACATTTCTTATACTTAATAAAAAAAAAAAGATTCAAATAGTAAAGAAAGAAGAAAGCATCTACGCACTATTATTTATAGTTTGCACTTAATCATTTAAAGTATTTTATCAAATTATTTATAGAGATAAAAAAAAAATTATGAAGTTTGAACCCGATTTATCTTAAGTGTAATGCAACAAATTGCAACAATTAAAAATTTAGCAAACAAAGGCGATAAAAATCAAATGAAACTGGAGTTTTTGGAAAGAAAATCCATGCGATTTGTTGTCATTTTCATTATCATTATATTCATTAATTGATATTTCAAGTACTTTATTACATTTTTAACGTTGAATGTTCAAGTTCGTGTCGTGTGGTTATACTGGTTAAACTATATCTTCTCTAATTCTGATATTAAGAAAAATTGCTTGAACATCTGCCACAAATCAGATTTTCCCGTCACACATATTGTATATATGCAATGCATATCGATAGGCACGTACTATCTCCCACATTTGTTACGTATTTTTTTTTTTTATCAGCATTATGTATGAGTTTTAAATAGAATAGCTTAACTTGGCTTTTTTAGCAATCATTTTACACTATATAAATCCCTTCCCTTCTGCAATACTGCAATAAACTGGAAAACGGATAACGACAGATTTATAACCCTGACAAACGAAAATAACATTAAATGACTTTCTACAAAAAATTCGTGTTGTAATAAGTTTATTATTTAATATAATAAATAATATATAATACATAATATATATATTTAATATAATATAATATATATTTATATTATATATATATTTATATATACAATCGATATATAACAAAAAATATATATATACACATACCCCCCCAAAAAATCTACAGTTTCATATTTTTTTTATCATCAAAAGAATTATAATTATATTCATCGAAGATTATTTCAATCCTTTTCAATCAAAATGAGTGTATCCGTAAATAGTGACCCTGCAGTTTTTTCAAGACTTCAGCTAGCGAAAGCGTTAAAAGAAGATTCAGAAAATAGTGCAATCTTTGTTCATAATCGTCCAAGTAATCGTCCTAAATATGATGATGATGATGATGATGACCGCTTTTATATACCAAGACCTACTCATTTACTTACTCCTCCAATTTTGAGTATACCAGAACAAGATGATTACGATAATATTACTCAACAACCTCAACAATCTCCTCATCCTCAAAGAAAGAGAGCTTCATCTTATACTTCGCCTTCATTAAATGAGAATCCAAGAGATAGTATGGTTGCGCCCGAAGAAAGACGTGGTAGTTTAAATAGTTTAGGAAAACCGACTACATTAATGGATGTTAGACAAACTATATTAAATACTAGACAAAATCATATGGTATCGTCTTTCTCGCCATCTTCTAGTCATAGGACTTCTTTAATACTTCAACAGCCCAAATCCCTGCCTGGTAAATATTATCTTTTCTCTCTCTTAAATTATTTTTATAAATAAATAAATAACTTTTTATATTATTATCTAGATGTGCATGTCGCAAAAACTCATTCAAAATCAAATAATTTATCAAATTCTCGTCCATCATCTGTTCACAATAACGCTCCATTACGATCAAATCCCACAGCTAATAACTCATCTCGACCATCATCTTCTTATGTTAATATACAATCTCGACCAAATTCTGTAGCAACAAATCAATCTCGACCATCTTCTTCATATACTAATTCACCTTCCAGACCATCTTCATTAGTTAATCAATTAACCCCTCATGATTCTAATGATTCTGATTCTGATCCATCCCCAAAATTAACCTCAAAAATTAATCAATTATCTTTATCAAAAAAATCAGATTCTGGAAAAATAAATAAATATAATAAAAAAAAAGATAAACTTAAAAAAGTTAAGGAGGAAAATTCGGAGAGTGATGATGATGATGATGATGATGATGACGACGATAATAATAATAATAATGATGATGATGATGAGGAAACAGATGAGGATGAAAGTTCTGATGATGTACCCCTTGCACTCAAAATCAAACCAGTAATTAAAGTTGCATCTCCCAATGGTCCTACAAAGAAAAATGGTGAAAGAATCGAAGAATGGCTTAATAATGGTAAAATTCTTTAATTTCTATTAATTATACAAATTATATGCATATATATATATATATCTATATATTTATTTATTTACTGATAGATATTTACATATATATATATAATATATACATATAATATATACATATAATAAAAATATATTTATTTACACATATATATTTATTTACATAATATGTACATATATAATCTTGTATATGCAGTATCGAGTGATGATGGATTTTTAAATCCTGATCCAACTTATAATGTACGTGGTCATAGACTATCCGATTATACACCAAATCAAACATTTAGTGCAAGTCCACTTGGTAGAGGATCAATTGATCATCGCCGTCATCGTTCTAGTACATTTGATTCTCGTACGTTTTAAATAGATACTTTAATACAGAGGGGTAGTTGTGACTATTTAATGATCGTATTTAATGCATTCAAAAAAATTCCGTAGTTCAGATAATATTAATTTTTTTAGAATGCATTAAAAACTAATTAAATAATTATGGTTACCCTCCTGTATATATTTTTATATAAAAAAACATTTAGCTAATAAACAATAAAATGACTAAAAAAAAAAAAATTAGATCCCCAAAAATCTTTATCCCCCCAGAATTTTCGACGGAAGAGTCATACAGATTTATCCCCACATCGTAAAAATGATCTACTCAGTTCACCACAATTAGTGACGGGTCGTATATCACCTAATCAACGACAAGATTCTGGGAATTGGGCGCGTGAAACGTTAGCTGCATTATCAAGTGATGCACGTCATCAAATGTTAATGAATGATTCATCAAGTGGGACTACAACAAGTACATCAAGTTCTGCAAACATAGCGCCCCGTGAAAGAAAAAATAGTTCTTCTAGTTTAAACATAGCATATCATCGTGAAAGAAAAGATAGTGCCTCTAGTTTAAACATAGTGTACCGTGAAAGAAAAGATAGTGCTACTAGTTTAAACAAAACTCGTCATAATAGAAATCAAAGTAGTAGCTCATATGGAAGTCTACATTCCCCACATTCCCCGTATTCTCCTAAAATGAGTTCTGGACATTTCCCTCCACAATCTCCACAACCTTACGTCAAAAGTAAACATCGTGATTCATTACATCCTCATTCATCAATTAATATGAATTATGGGCATATACCCACTTCTGAAGGTGGTAGAAATAACCATGGACATTACACTAGTGAATCGAATAGAAGAGCTTCTAGTGATCGTGGTAACCCTGGAACTAAATCTAAATCTAGTTCTGGGTCCAATCCTCAAAAATACAGAGTTCGTTGAATTAAAAAAAATGAATATAGATGTTGAACACACTTCTTTTTATTTTTTTACAAGTTTCAAATAAATAAAAGTTCAGTAGTTATTATTTACATTTACTATTCAATATCAATTTATTTTACTAATTATTACCACACAAAAATTATCATTTATATTTCACAAATGTAACTATTTACTAAAATACACCTGGTGTTCAATACTATATCTCAACTAACAAAGTGATTGATTATAGAATAGTGAAATTATGGGGGAATTGAGTGTCACTTATGTGCTTTGGTATTACACTGAATTAATTATATTAATTATATTTCTATGGGACTTTTTATAATAATAATAATTTTTTAGTGTCGATAAAATTTTTTTCAAAAAATTATCTTAAAATAAATTCGTAGCAATAGTATTTTATTTTTCATTCACACGGAGATTTTCGTATAACTAAATCAGACTGGTTAATTTTATTTATAATATATATATATATTGTAAGTATATAGTCTCTAATTTACTGTAATATAATTAATTAATATATATATAGCATCTTTTCTTTGAACCAAAATTTTTTTTCAATTGACTACGTAAAATAATCAAATCAAGTTTATCGGCGGCTTAGTCGATCATAAATATTTTGATCAATCAATTCAGCAATTAGTAATTAAGTTCCAACAAACTTAGTTTATTGGTCTACTGCAATACTGCAGTACTTGATCAAAAAAGTCAAGCAAAAGAAGGGACTTGGTTATTTATTTACCAACTCTAAATATAGGTGGTAACACACTTTCTAAGTTCATACTTTATTATAGTTTTTACAATAAAAACTCCGTAAATATACGCACACACCTTTACTGGCGCGCATTGATTTGATTTGACCCGCGATAATGATAGATAATGATAGTTCTTTTTGACCTACTATAGTAATCTGATTATCTATGTAACATGTCTAATGATATTATGATTTTTCATTATATACTATGAATGTCTTTAAAAAAAAAATAAATAAGATTGGTTATTTATTACGTATAAGATTTAAACTAATAGGTTTGATGATACGTATACCAATTAAAAACGATTAATTTAACGCCTCAATCTGTCTCCGATTATGCGATAAATCAAATTCTATTAATTACCTCGTAGTGCATACTAAATTCCGAGCAATTACCACTTTAAGCAATTTACAACTCATAATATGTTAAGGTGAAAATCCGCGCGCTAAATTCTAGTAAAACGCGTTAACGTAGTGTTTTTTATGTTAACGCGGATTTCACCCTCATACTCCTTGTATTCATAAATATTTACTGGTTAATTTTATTTTATCCGTGTCAATTTTTAGTACATGAGCATAAAAGAATATTTAGTCTAAGTTTCAAAATAGGTTATTAAAGTCCATAAAGATTTACTATAAAATTCATTTATTCATGGTAATTACCGTTACAATATGTTTTCCGAACAATATCCAGGTACTGATAACATTGTTTCAATTATAAGAATTTACATAATCAGAAAGTTGGTCTTCTAAAGACATTAAAGATATGAAAGATTCTGAAGAAGGTTGAAAATAGATAAATAACTTAATATAAATCAAAGTAAAACAAATCTTTTGGGGGTTTTTTACTCTGGTATCAGGACACGAGTGTTTCCACTATTTCAACTACCTCAGCTACTTTCCCACTGGAGATAACTTGACACTACGGGACAATCGTTTTTTAATTTCAATAACTTGAAAATACAGGTATGTTTTTTCTATTTTGCAAAAGGCGCATTCCTAGTCGAGCTTTAATCAACCCGTGAACGTAATCCGAACAGGCTTTATTAAAAAAATCCATAATATAAAAATATTAACAATAATATAAACGTCTCGCATCCCTAGTCGAGCTTTAATTAACCCTGTGAACGGTTGATTATAATATTTACAATTTAATAAATTTGTATTAACAATAATATATAGTAATTAATTGTTGTATTAACAAATTTTATTTGTCTATAGATATATCGCTTCTATAGTCGAGTTTTGCTCTCAACCCAAGAAAGAGAGCACGGATTTAGTATTGCTTGCTGCAAATACTCATTACAACTTTTTTATGCCGCAACTAGGGTTGCTTGCGATTTTTTAATATAAAATTTGATGATAATCCGCAAATTATAAAAATGTCATAATATCAAAATATAATAATGTTATAATGTTGTAATATTGCAATCTAATATACGTATAAGTCTTATATTAAATATATTATACTTTTATGATATATCTAAATTTTAAATTATACGTAATTTACATTACAAAGATAACATTACATTAATGACTACTCAGTGATTTTGCGATCATATGATTTGCAATTTTTGCATCTTGCATATTTGCATTTAACTTTCAACCTTGTGACTCTGAGGCATTACACCCTTTTGTAGAAAAGAGGGTGTTCGCAAAGGTCGCAAATAAGTTTAGAAAGATGCCAAGACTGCGACTTTGCAGCAGGCATCTCTACACGGGTTGATTACAACATTAACAATATATTGAAAAAATCTACTGTAAGTATAAATGCATTGACAATAATAGTAATAATTGTTATATTTAACTTTATCTATGGATGATCTCGCCTCCAATTGTGCAAATTTGAAAAAGAAAAAAGTTGCACAAAGACTTGTCCGGTTCATTTGCAAGAAAAAAAATAATAAATAGATTATTTTTTTTCATCAAATAAAAATAAAATTTATATCATGTTCTTTCATATGATCATATTTTTACGCATTTATTCAACCTTCTTGCGTAACAGTAAATTCAATGACTTTTTTTTTTTTTTGTTATACGTAGTTATATATAAGATATATGATGGTTAATATATATCGATATTGATGTTTGTTATTATGTTATTTTTAGATATATAATTTTTAATGTATATTTGTGTATAACAAGAATATAGATCATTGTTAATCATAGACAGAAATTCGTCTGATTGGCTATGTAAATCAATTGCCCGGGTAACTTATAAAGTACTTTTAGGAATGCTACCAAAAATTTATCATCTTTAGACTTAGTCGAGTGTTAACGTTCACTATGCAGAAATAATCTAATATAATCTTAAAACTGACAGATTTTACTTAAAAGACAAAATATACTGCCGTCTATTGAACCACACAATATTATATTGTAAAGGTAACTGAGACGTTTTTTGCCTAAACTGCTCTATTACGTTAGATTCGAATAAACTTTTATTGATAACTATTTAATTTGAATAGGTACAAGCTTTTTAATGTTAAAAGATCAAGCTTACCGTAAATTACCGTATACAAGACCCGGGTCTGTTACATTCCACCAATTTTTAAACCATATAGTAGACCCCGGGTCTAGTACATGTTGAGAGGTTATATCATGAAAAAGATAAAAATTCAAGTGCATTCACACTTTGTATTTATAATAGGCAGTCTAGCTATTTAAACATTTGATTAATATAGATTTTGTGGTTTGCTAATTCATGGTGGATCTACTATTTGGGGATCTTGTATACGGTAATTTACGGTAATACTTAAATTTGTCTGTTCTTGTTAAAGTTGGTTTTCGGATTATCCTAAAATAAAAAAGATTTGTTTTTGGATGTCCCAAATTATCCTAAATTATCCTATATTTTTATTAATGTGAAAGTACGTATGTACGTACTAACGATTAATGTAAATACACTTTTGGAACACACTTCGCTTCAAGCTGCAGATCTACGACGTAGTTCATTATATTAATGATTAAATTGGTAACAGTAAAGCAAGTCATGTTATATTTTAGTGGAATAATTATGGTTGGTCATCGAATATTATCGAAATCTGATAGTAGTTTAATTTTAACTTTAACAAAGATAACTTATAATTATAATCATCTAACTATAATTTGATTTTTATTTTAATTCCACTAATACAGTAATATCGATGCAAGAAATTAATAAAATTAATATATACTAAGTTTTTCGCACATATTAAATTATGAACTTGATATAGTTATATTCTGGCCAGTTGGAGATGAAATTTCCGCTTATACACATAGTGCCCAGGACCAGGGTATAAATTATATTAAAATTAGTCAATCAATATGCGTAGTTATATTCCCGGATCTTATTCAAGAAACAGTTGGTAAAGATAGTGAGTAATACCCGAATCTTAAGCAGTGGCCAATGATAACCGAATACATTGATTTCTGATTCGTCGCTCCCCATAGTCTACCGATTCAAATGTTTGCTACAATATCATATTAAAATTAAAATACGATATCGAAATTACTATAATTTGATTTAATTAATTTTAATAGTTTGCTGTGCCAATAAGAATTCTCTATTTTCGAATACATAGCTTTATTTTAAAGAAGCTATCCTAAATTATGTCCAAATCCTAAAATCCGTACCTGCCAACTTTAGTTCTTGTAATGTGTTTGGGTTGGTTAACCGTAATTAAGGTTTTGATGAGTTCGAATTCATTAATAACAGATAACAAAAACCTTATTTGTCCCACTTTATGCATATTTAAGCTTCTTTATACGTATGAGGTTTTTTTTTCGCTTTCTAATGAATTTTTAAAATTGTATAATCTGATTGGTTAATTATTACGGGCAGATCTATGAAATTGTGTAATTACAGAATTATATCTAATACAGTAAATACAGTATGATTGATTAAATTTTTATCGATCAAAGATTCTACTATCATATTCTTCGATGGTAAAAAAAGATCGGAATGCAAAAAAATTTTTCTCGTTTAGCGTTTCAAAACCATTTCATGTTGACAAAATGTTTTGGATATAAATCTTTGATTCATAAAATAAATTTCTCTTCCTTTGTGTATAAACCTACATTTCAAAATTCTTTAAAATTTTCGAAAATTCAATATTCAACAAAGATTTTTGCTCGTTTAAATACTTCCCCAATCACTAAAATAAAAAATAATGTACGCAATAATTCTATAATCCTGGGTATATTAGGTTTGACAACTGCAACCACGATCTTGGGAGTAACGTGGTCGCAAAGTTACCGAGATAAATTTCGTTTAATCTTTGCTGGAATTTTCCGCTCTTCGGTAACTTTGTGTGTTTGGTACGAGGTTCGAATTGACGCGAGAATTTTTTGCTCTTTAGCCAAATCGCAATATAATATATCATCTATCTTTTAAAATTTGATTCGATCAATTTTTCTTTTATAGTTGCCTTTGTATGCTAGATTATAAGATATTACATTTTCGATTTAAAAATGTCGATCATAAATCTGATGAATTCAAATCTTCTCAGAAAGTCGTTCATTTAAGAGTTGCAAAAAGATTATTGAGACTTTGTAGACTTCATACTGGTATATATGTAAAAGGTTAGACATTTTTAATTTACTTTACGTTTTAATTTTATTTGATCCATGTTTTTTTTTAGAAAAAAAAAAAAAAACTATATACGCAGATATATGCATATATATATATATAATATATGCATTATATATTTCTAATTCAAAAGTTCAATAATTATTTAGGAGCTCAACATCTTGCTTCTTTAACTTTTATCGTTCCTAAAGAATATATCGAAACTTTATCTGTTTTACAAGATCGTGCACCTTATAGAGGTATAGAAGATGTAAATAAAATATTTGCTGAAGAATTTAATGGATTAACTCCAAAAGATGTATATTCGGAATTTGATGAAATTCCAATAGCTGCTGCTTCTTTAGCTCAGGTGCACAAAGGTGATACATTTCTCATAATGCAATTGGGATTATCAATTATTTTTCTTATATTCTTATATTCTTATTAAATAATAATAGCTATGACAAAAGATGGTCGAGAAGTAGCTGTTAAAGTTCAATATCCTGATGTTAGTATTTTAAAAAATTTTCTCCTTCTTTTCTTTCTGCAGTATTAACCTTTTATAATATTAGGTTTCAAGACTTTTTCATGTGGATATTTGGACTATGCAATCAATGTCCGATCTAATTTCTTACTTTTTTCCGGAACTTGAATTGACTTGGATTATAAAAGAATTTAAGCAAAATTTGATTTCAGAATTCGATTTTTTACGTGAAGCTAAAAACGGTGAATTAACACAACAGAGATTCAAACATCGTGCAAATGAATTAAAAATTCCTAATATTATATGGGAATTAACGACTAAACGTGTGTTGACCATGGAATTTATACATGGTGTTAAAATTAATAATCTTGAAAAATTAAAAAATTTAGGTGTAAGTCCAAAATGGGTACGAACTATACTATTAGAAGTATTCGCTGAAATGATCTTTTGTCATGGTGTAATTCATTGTGATCCCCATCCTGGAAATGCTCTTGTAATAATTTCACCAATAACAAATAAACCTCAACTTGTTCTCCTTGATCATGGACTTTATAGAGAATTATCTGATGATTTTCGTATGGTATATTGTGATCTATGGAAAGCTTTAATATTGAATGATTTTGAAGCTCTTAAACATGTCGCTGATTCTTTAGGTGTTCCACAATACATTCAATTTCTTCCTTTGATTTTTACTCAACGTATACCTGATTCTACTACTCCTCTTGGTGAAGATTTGACTCCTGAAGAACGTGCTATGATTCATGATCAATTAAAACATATAAAATTAAGTGATTTCTTTGATTTTTTGGAATCTTTACCACGAGAGATGCTATTAGTACTTAGAACAATTAATATAGTACGTGGAATTCATCGTCAACTTGGAGGAAAACCAATAGAAAGTTTCAGAATGAATGCACAATATGCTATACGTGGATTATGGTGTGAAACAAGGAATGAAGAAAAAAGACGAATACAGCGTTCGAAAGAACTTGGATTAACAGGTGATGATGCTATGATTGGTCCATTACAAAGATGGTATTTACTTGCTGGAACTCCAACTTTTTTTAGAACTCTAGGATTCATTAAAGATTTTATAGTAATGACTTTTAGATTATATTTAACAGAATTATTGATTAAACTTTGGAGGTTGTGGTATTTATATAGATCTACTATAGATATTTTAGGGGTATATTAAATTTATTTGCAAATTTATACAAATAATATACTGTATACACGTATATTTTAACTTGTTTTGTTATAATATTTATATTAAATATCGCTTTTTTTTGAAGTATATTTTTAATATTTTGATTATTTGTTTGATTTTATATACAATATCGATATAGATATATAAATTAAATATTTTTATCCGGCAAACTCATATGATCATGGCACAATTTTTGCACGTCATTTTTTAGTCGTTATGACATAATGCAAAATAATTAAATTTTATACAAATAATATAATCAAAGCTAACAATTATATTCGGGTCAAAATTTCTTTAAATTTCTAAAATTGAGCCAGAAAACCTAAATTGGAATTTTTTTAAAATTTTAAATGCTGGGCCAGGAAATGCTAATTCTGATCAGAATTTAAATTTTAATATTTTTGGTCAGGAAACACAAATTCGGGCCCGAATTTCTTAAAATTCTAATGCATTGGGCCGGGAAGCATATAATTGGGATCATATAAACCCTCAAATAAAATTAATTAACATGTCAAGCATTTTACATATTAACCATTAAATTCTATGCTACAATTATGAAAAGTGTTACTAGTAAGGAACTTTTTAACAAATTCTTTATTTTGTAATTTATTTTTACTTTCTTTAACCCAGAGTATTCAAGTGAGAAACTTCAAACTCATTAAGAGTATTTGTTAATAATATTTGCAAATCTGTTTATTAAATATACAAACTTATATAAACAAAATTCCCAACTACTAAAGAAACTTCATGAAAACTATTTGAAGCTTTATAATTATTAGTAGTGTTATTTTTATTAGCATTATTATTATTATTAGCAATATCACTTTTATTAGCAGTGATGTTATCTTTTTTTTTTTTAAACGATCTTGCCTTTATTTATATTGTTACAAGTGAACTATAGCCTTCTTAGAAATATAGTACTTGCAATATTGCACACAGCAATAAAAATCTCTAAAACAACAAAGTAAAATATAAAGTAATGTAGAAGTAAAATATTACTTCACTAGAGCAATTTAGTATAGTTTATTTAAAAAAACAAAGATATGTATTTATTTTAGATATGAAGAAGAGTTAATTGATAATTCTCTAGTCAAATGAAGAATAAACATAGTATAACATGATTTAGTTTATTATATAAATCTAATATAAGTCAAATATGAAATTGCTCCAAGGTAAACTTTTTTTTTTTTATACTAAGTTAATTAATCTTGTCAATTAATTAAAAGTTGTAAAGCTTATCTTTGCAGTTTTAATGGTGGTTAAAGCATCAAAATCGGCCTGGTGGATGCTATAATATCTTTAAAAAATATTCTTTTACTATGTAAACTTCTTTACAAACAATAGTATAGTTTACAAAGAAGTTTACATAGTAAAAAAATTGTTTTTTTAGATATTTTGGCATTCACCAGGCCAATTTTAACACTTTAACTATTATTAAAACTGCAAAGATAAGCTTTACAACTTTTAATTAATTAACAAGATCAATTAACTTAGTACAAAAAAAAAGTTTATTTTGAAGCAATTTCATATTTGGCCTATATTAGATTTATATAGTAAACTGAGTTATGTTGTACTATGTTTATTTTTCAGTTAACTGGAAAATCATCAATTAATAAAAAAGGAACAAATTGTTTTTAGTGAAATTTTTTTAATTTTTAAATTAAAATATCTTAACAACTATTCAATCAAATTTGCTAAAAATTTTTTATTTTAATTTTAAAATTATATAAAATAAAAAATAAAAAAATTTTATAAATTTGATAAGATAATTACCAAGATATTTAAGTTTAAAATTAAAAAAACTTTAACTTAAAAAAAATTTGTCTCTTTTTTATTAACTCACCTCATATATTTATCTATAGTACAATATTAAGATATAAGGCAATTTATAAATATTTATATCTAAAGAATCCTAATAACTAAAGATTGCAAAAAACAAATCCTAAAGTTCAAGAAAGAAAAAAAACTAGAGTTTATAGCTTTTCTAATATATTGTAATATAGATAATTTATATCAGTTAACTATATCACTTGACTTAACATGCAAAGGGCAAGGAATATGTAAGAAAACAAAATAAACTGAAAATAAAACACAAGAAATCTAAAAGAAAATACTCAAAGATAATAAAACTAGATAAAATAATATAACTAAACACAATAAAAAGGGCCTTCACAATGTAATAGGTGAAAAATAAAAATTAAACAAAAATATAATAAAAACACTATAAAAAAAATCTTTACAATATAGTAAGTGAAAGATAAAAACAAAACAAAATATAATAAAACACAATAAAAAAGAGCCTTTACAACATAATAAGTGAAAGATAAAAACAAAACAAAAATTAAACAAAAATATAAAACAAACATAATAAGAGAAGTCTTTACAATGTAATAGATAAAGAATAAAAACAAAACTAAAACTAAACCAAAAATATAATAAAAACACAATAAAAAGAGTCTTCATAATATGGGGTTGAGTCAATAGAAACCAAGCAAATTTTTTTTAATAAGTTTTTTTTAAAATTTTAAACAAGAATAACTTAACAAAACCTTGATCAAATTTAATAAAAATTTTTTTAAATTAATTCTACAAGTTTGTAAAAATTATTTAAAAAAATTTTTATTAAATTTGGTCAAGTTTTTGTTAAGTTATTCTTGTTTAAAGTTATAAAAAAATTTTATTATAAAAAATTTGCTTGATTTCTATTGACTCACCCCATATAATGAGTGAAGAATAAAAACAAACCAAAAACTATAATAAAAATACTATAAAGAAAACTTTCACAACATAATAGGTGAAGAATAGAAACTAAACAAAAAATAATAAAAACACACTAAAAAGGGCCTTCACAACATAATGAGTAAAGGAATAAAAGTTATACACAACGTAGCGAGTATATAGTCAAAAGTGAGTATTAGTTTATTAGATAAAGAACAGGACCTGAAGATAAAAATCTAAGCTAAAAAAAGAGCTTTAAGATAAAAGAGAACTTTTAATAAAGGCTTAGATAAAAAAAACCTAATCTGCTTTAAGAAAAAAGACAGAGTTTATATAGCTTTTTAACATACTAAAAATGTGGTATTGTTATTTTAAAAACATATCAAGGTACTATGATAAGGTACTATAATAAGGTACTATATTAAGATACTATAATAAAGATACTATGATTATAATAAGGTACTATAATAAAGTACTATAATAAGGTACTATATAATAAGATACTATAGTAGAGTACTATAGTAAAGTACTATAGTAAGGTACTATAGTAAGATATTATAACAAGATACTATGCTAAAGTACTATACTAAGGTACTATGCTAAGATATTATAATAAAGGGAGCATTTATAAATAATATTATGTATCTCTACATAGTAGCTCTTGATTCCCCTCTCTAGACTATATAAAAAATTTTTTAAAAATCCATATATTTATATATATAATTTTATAAAAACTTGAATATATTATGACTCAGTAATCCAATCCAGATGATTTTAGTACTATTTAATTTGTCTTTATGAGATAAATCCAATAGTACCAAAATCATTTTATTTGGACCACTGGATCACATTTTATTTTTTTATTTTTTATTTTTTTAAAGTGAAATCTTGCTTCATGTTATTTTATTAAGTATATATATACATAATATACATTATACTATAATTAATAAAACTGTGGCTTAGACTAATTATCTATGATCTATACCTACTAGAGCCATTATGTCCCACTCATATATTACCTATATTTTATATACTACTGACTAGATATCCTATTTTAACTTGATATATTCTCCATATTTCTCATACTAACAACCTTACACTTCCAATATAATTCCAGTGTGGTATCTATTACAGATCCCACTAGGGAGCACTAGGCAAGCATAACCTCACGGTTACTTCCAGATTGGTGTAGTACATGTTGTCTGCTATTACTGAGTTCGTATCTCAAGCCATTATTTGTAATGCTGCTATAACCCAGTTCGTATCTCAAGCACAACCTTCTTTATTACTATAGTGTTGATGATATGCATACAGGACTTAATAGCAAATACTCCCCTAATTGGTGGGTCTCACAGGTTATAGGCGTCAAAACTTCCAACTAAGTTTTTCAGAGTATATATTGTACTACTTCCATTATTATATATTGGTATTTTAAAGTTGGTGTTTCTGTATTTTGTTTCATACTTGTTTCTTTTTCCAGATCTCATCCTAGGATCTTCTCCTAGTCATACTACTGAAGTAGCCAAAGAATATACAACTAAGGCAGCTCTAGTGACCTGGTGACTAGATATTGGGTTTTATATAGCAACTCTCATAAACATATTTCCTTATACCCAACTATCTCAGCTGCTAGAATATACATTCTATTACTGTTTATATTCAAAGAAAAATAGACAATTCCAGGCCTTTTAAATAGTACTCCTGCTGGCTCTGTTATGAGATTTACCAAGATAGGATATATGCAAGAGAGTCTATTTCAAAAATACATTGAATATTTTGTTAGTTCTATTTTACCTGCACATCTTGTTTTATTAATTTTAAATGGCTATAAGAGCCATGTCAATTACACTAGCGTCAACTTTTGTCATGAGTACAACATTCTTCTTTATATGCTTCCTCCTCACACTATTCATATTTTATAACCAGCAAAATTGCCATTTGCTACCTTAAAAAAAAACCTATAATAAAGAATGTGATAAGTTTCAAGTTAATAACAATGGCAAGATTGTGACAAAGCATATATTTGCTAGAATTATAGGATCATCTTATATTGCAATATACACGCCTACTGCAATATGCAATTTTTTTAAAACTATGAAAATTTGGCCATTCAACCCCAACGCTATTAGTCCAGACTATTTAGAGCCCTCATTGGCAACAGAACAAATTGATATTTCACAAGCTCTTGAGTTGCCACCTTCATCCTTATTATCTTCATTCTCTTCTTCGGCTTCTTTTTCATTCTTTTCGGCTTCTTCTTTTTCATTTCCTTCGTTGTTTTTATTTTCTTCGCCATCTTTATCAAGATTGATCTCGAGTCAAATACATCTTACAAAAAAAACTTCTACAAAAAAAGAATTAATATCAGAGATTGAAATATTAAATAAGAAAGTTGAAAATTTGGAAGAAGAGCTTGAAACCTTCACAAATCTCGGTACAATACCTTTGTGGCTCATACTTAAGTATCCTTTGCATCATAATTCACCAACAGTTAAAGATCCGAAGGCCAGTGAAGAAGAATCTAGCTCTCTGTTGCCAAAAAGAAAAAGAAGGAAAACTATACCCTTTTCTCAACTACTTATAAATGAAAAATCTTTGCAAGAGTTAAGAGAAGCAGAAGAAAAAGCCAAAAAAGTAGCTGATGAAAAACAATGCAAGAAAGAGGCAGCGATTTAAAAAAGACTTGTGTGTGAAGCTGAGAAAGTGCAAAAACAAGAAGTACAAAAAAAAAAAAGAAGAAAAGGAACGGTTAATGGCAGAAAAGCGATGTGCTAAAGGTATAAAACATTTTGAGAAAGAAAAAAAATTAAATCTACCTTAATTTTCGATAGTGCATCAATTTAAGAATAGTCTCTTAATGATCCTGATTTTTGTATAAATACTTTTTTAGAATAAAATTTTTCTTTTTTCTTAAAAAAAAAATTTTTTTTTAAGATAATTATATTTTAGAATGAAACCTATTAAATTGAGTTAAAAAACAGTATATCTTAATATCAAATATATAAAGACTTACTATTGGCTAAATTAACTGCACCAAATTAGGCATACCTACTTTATAATTTTTTTTTTCTTTGATAACCATGTACTAAATTTTATTAAATATTTACAACTTAATACAAAACTAAGCTATTTAATAATCTAATTAGACTAAAACCTAGCTGTTTTATAAAGATTTTCAAGTTTGGTTACCACACTGATGTTAGTCACTATATCCTATATATGGTGTAACAGGACCCCGAAGAATATATATAATACTAAGATTTAATTTTGTATAAACTTAGTATATAATTTTTCAATATGTTTTTTTTTTTTTTTTTTTTTTTTTATAATTCGGCAGTCTTGCCTTAACTGTTTATTATTAGTACTCTAAGGTATTACGGTTACAAATGTATATATACATTTACAACTATCTAATTTATTACAGATAAGACT
>CAJVPY010001110.1:0-21024 GCA_910591965.1 Dentiscutata erythropus | reverse complement strand
ATAGCACCAGAAATTTTGCAAGGAAAAAAATTTACCAAAGCGTCAGATATTTATTCTCTGGGAATGATTATGTGGGAAATTTCTTCAGGAAATGTTGTATTCTCAAATTATGAAGGTGGTAGTTCAAACTTAGCTGTCGAAATTTGTTTTAAAGAATTAAGACCGAATATTCTTAAAGGTACAGCAACGTGCTACGCAGAACTTTTAAGGACATGTTGGGATAAAGATCCAGAGAAACGACCATCAGCTACAAAAATTCATGAAACTATTGTAGAGTGGAAAAATAGTACTGAGGCTTTGACAGAATTTTTAAAATCTGATAAAGAAATGGAGATCAAAGATAATGACATTTATAATATTGAAGATAGTACGATTCATACCAGCAAATTTATTAGAAATATTAACTAACGGTCACTTGAATTTAAAACTACAAATGAAATTATTTCTGATAATAATATTTATATTTAAAGAATTAGATAATTATCAATTGTAGTAATCTGCTATTTTTAATGACCGTTCTGGATGTGTTCCGAAAATCAAATTGGCACGCAAATTGACTTAGTATAAAATTATATTTAAAATTTAATAAGTATTTAATTGGATATTATTTTTAAAATATACGGAATATGTTGTTTAATCAATTTGGCATTAGCAATTATTTGTTATACTATATACTACATATAATAAATATATAATAGTATGTCATTAGTGACATCTTTAGAGATATTACAGTCCTGCAAAGACCATGGTCCGGACAGATCTTTTGAGCAGTTTTCGGTCCATAAATTTAGGACCGGTCCATATCTTATGGAATGATCTCACTGGCTAAAAAAAAATTGCCGATGACTGAATCAATGTCGGTAACTTATTGATTTTGCTCGATTCGTTCATTGGCAATTTTTTTTCAGTTGCCCCATTGTAATATTAGATAGTTTCTAAAAAAGACAAAGATTCATATGTTAAACGATGTTAATATGGTATGTTACAAACCAATATAAAATTTGTTTTAGGAATTTAAGTGGATTCGGAATTTCCTAATTAAATTAGGGTTAGGGTTAGGGTGTATATATGATAAAATCAACCCCGAAAATGGGTGTTATTTATATAAATTCCGAATCCACTTAAATTCAGTTTTCACTTACAACATATATCTACTTTTCGAATACCGGTAATTTAGTAAGCCCAATATCGATTAACGTAGTAAGCTTTGTCTTTTTTATATCGATATGGATTTTTAAAAACCAAAGATATACAGTAGCTTATTTTGAAAACCAGCCAATAGACCGGTTTATTGACCAGTTTATGGACGGTCTTGGACTACGGTTAGGGATCTTTTGGGACCGAATCCTAACCGCTCCTGAATCGACCCAAAGTGCGGATCGATGGCAAAAAATAACCAATCGATGACAAGCCGTAACTAGATCTTTTTTATCTCAAAGTCGCCAACTAGTATAAATGTTCATTAAGAGGTTTGACTTTAAAATTGATGTCGATTTTCGTTATACAATTCTGATTGGTAAATTATTGGCTGCGGATTCGCACTTCGGGGACGCCCTGGTCGACTCAACCGGTCCTTACAAGGACCTGCAGGATCGGTAAGGACTCGGTCCTTAAATCACATGAAAACGCAATACATTTTATAGGACTTGGATCCTGATGAATTATTATAACAATACGAAATTAATTTGATTGGTTGACATATTCGATAGATTCAATTCAGGATCTGATAAGGATCTAAGTCCTTGTATTTTCATGTGATTTAAAGGATCGAGTCCAGGACTGTCTTTTTAGATCCTAGGATCGGATCGGACTGGATTCGCAATTTAACATCCCTAACTACGGTCCAGCAGTGTTGTACATGGGACGCGTCCATACTATGTCCAACGTCCAAGATTGTCCAAAATCGTTGTCCCAAGTTTAAAGTAATTTAAAAAATATATAATTATATATTTTTTAGGTGCTAGATTCCATTTATGAAAAAATTAAAATAGATTATCTTAATAAAATTTTGAGTAATTTTAATTTGAAAAATGTCCAAAATTGTCCCATGCACAACACTGCGGTCCAGTCTTTTAGGACCGGACAGATCGTAACATCCCTAGGCATGTTGACACAAATTTAGAGTATTCTCGTTTCTTCATAATGGGTTTACCAAACGATTTGCTCAGATAAAAATTGATTGTTATTACTATGTCGAAAAACCTAAAACTACGACCGCCCCAATTTTTCAACAGAGTTGATTTGATTGGTCAAAATTTAAAATCCATTTCACATTACCTTCGTAAATGAAACTCGAATTTAAATCGTAAAAATTCTATTCTTACCGTTATTGTTATAAAATATATACTATATACTTAGAAATTTAAATTTGCGTAAGCAATGTGCCATGAATCTAATAATTATTAAATATGGAGACTTGGTGGTAGAAAAGCAGAAATCAATAACATGATTTTGAGTTTATTAATAACTAGAAGTATTAATATTATCATTAATTTTGATTTTACTCTAAAATTTAAAAGACATTAACCGGTCAGTTATGTTTAGATAGTTATTTGACAGATATTAGTAACTTGACTGAGTCTGTTACATTTCAACCAAATTTAAAACCCATATTAGGCCCGGCAATTGTTG
The DNA here is from genome assembly GCA_910591965.1 of Dentiscutata erythropus. NCBI lineage: Eukaryota > Fungi > Glomeromycota > Glomeromycetes > Diversisporales > Gigasporaceae > Dentiscutata > Dentiscutata erythropus. The sequence goes on along the minus strand of CAJVPY010001110.1, from coordinate 18,393 downwards.
GGTAATATGGGATAATATGTTAAGATTTAACAATGGCGATATAATTAAGTGATTTAGTGATAGCAAAACAATATGCATAATAGACTTAAGTGTACGCGAAGAGACGCTTAAATAATAATAATAAAAGTTTATTAAATAACAATGCACAAATAAATAAATAAATGTCACGACTGAAGCCAGAAATTAGAGACCTCGATTTAAAAATATAAGCCCTACCGACACATGACGTTCCCAGATAATTGCTATCTCGGGGTTCAAAAAATATATATATAACCCTACCAAAATCCCATTTATACTCTTAGACAAAAAGAAAATAATTCAAACTAGAAATATGAATGAGAAATCGAATAAACCTAAATTGAAGTCTGAAGCCTACCTAAAGGCGAAGACGAAGGCTATATACCGGATGTTTGATAAGTCCCTGAACAGGACTTTTTTATCCCGCTCATATTAGTGATTTTGTAATTTGGTGATTTATTTAGTGATAAATAAAAAGATTAACATGAATTTGAAGAAGCACTATGAAAAGGATATGGTTTATCCAAGGTTATGATCATCGAGGTAGAGCAACGCAATCACCAAAAACTCTTGTCAGACGACGAATGACAACACGAAAATTTTCAACACTAACATTGTCACACATATGTACGCATATATAGAGTAAGAAGATGTGGCAGTAATGATTATGTGTAAATCTTTACATTATAAACTTTTAATTATAAAACTATCATTCAACAAATTTTAGATACAAAAGAAGTTACCATGGATAAAAAGACTGAATTTGAATCTTATTTAAAATCTGCTGAAAATGGTAATTCTGATGGACAATATAATCTTGGATCCTGTTATAAAAATGGTATATGTACTATTAAGGACGAAAAAAAGGCATTTGAATGTTATTTAAAATCTGCTAAAGGTGGCAATTCGGTTGGACAATATAGCCTTGGATCTTGTTACATAAATGGTACAGGCACAGCCAAAGATGATAAAAAGGCATTTGAACGGTATTTGAAATCTGCTGAAGGTGGTAACTCGGCTGGACAAAATAACCTTGGATTGTGTTATAAAAATGGAATAGGCACAGCCAAGGATGAAAAAAGGTATTTGAAATCTGCTGAAGGTGGTGATTCGATTGGACAAAATAACCTTGGAATATGTTATCGAAATGGTAGAGGCACAGCTAAGGATGAAAAAAAGGCATTTGAGTGGTATTTGAAATCTGCTGAAAGTGGTAATTCGAAAGGTCAATTTAATGTTGGATTCTGCTATGATGAAAATATAGGTACAGCCAAAAATGAAAAAAAGGCGTTTGAGTGGTATTTGAAATCGGCTAAAAGTGGCAATTCGAATGGTCAACTTAATGTTGGATTCTGCTATGACAAAGGTATAGGTACAGCCAAGGATGAAAAGAATGCATTTGAGTGGTATTTGAAATCTGCTGAAGGTGGTAATTCGAATTGTCAATTTAATGTTGGATTCTGCTATGACGAAGGTATCGGTACAGCCAAAAATGAAAAAAAGGCGTTTAAGTGGTATTTGAAATCTGCAGAAAGTGGCGATTCGGATGGACAACGTAACCTTGGAGTTTGTTGCGAAAATGGCATAGGCACAGCCAAAAACGAAAAAAAGGCATTTGAGTGATATTTGAAATCTGCTGAAGGTGGCAATTCCAATGGACAAATTAACCTTGGATACTGCTATGAAAATGGCATAGGTACAGCCAAAAACGAAAGAAAGGCATTTGAGTGGTATTTGAAATCTGCTGAAGGTGGCAATTCGGATGGTCAATATAGCATTGGATTTTGCTATTACGAGGACATAGGCACATCCAAGAATGAAAAAAGAGCATTTGAGTGTTATTTGAAATCTGCTGAAGGTGGCAACTCGAGCAGTATTACGCGTACGGCATAGGAGTTATAAAGGATGAAAAAAGGGCATTTGAGTGGTATTTAAAATCAGCAGAAAATGGATATTACTCTGGACAATATCAACTTGGATTATGTTATCGAAATGGCTATGGAACATCGCCTAATCAGGAAAAAGCTATTGAATGGCTACAAAAGGCAAGAAATAATAAATTTAAAAAGGCAGTTGATTCTGAAGGAGGATTCCCTAAAAAAATTATTTTCTAGCAATAATTTATTAATCCCATGGATTCCATTTAATGAATTAAAATTTGGAAGAAAAATTGGAAAAGGTGGGTTCGTATATCACGCTAATTGGATAAGCATAGGAACGGATGGTACTGTTGCAAATCGAAATGTTGCACTTAAATTGATTCATGGATCAAAAAATAACTGCAAGGAACTTATAAAAGAGGTAAATATTTAATAGTTCAAGATTTTATGAATTTAATGAATTTAGTAATTACTGATCAATTATTAACGTTAACAATTATAATTTTAAAGTTAATCGCATATTCAAATATTGGATCTAAAAATCCCACATTTTTACAATGTTATGGAATATCAAAAGATGAAGTCACAGGTGAATATATTTTAGTTATGCAATATGCAGAAATGGGATCTTTACGTAATAATCTTTACAATATTGCACAAATGAAATGGGAGAAAAAATTAGAATTGTTATCTTATATTGCTTTCGATCTTCAACTAATTCATTCGAATAATATTATTCATTGTGATTTGCATAGTGGTAATATATTTCAAAATGGTTTATATAATGCTTATATCGGTAATTTAGGATTTGCAAGATCTATTAATAAAACATTAGATAAAGAGTCAGGAAGCTTTACCGTATATAGCACCAGAAATTTTGCAAGGAAAAAAATTTACCAAAGCGTCAGATATTTATTCTCTGGGAATGATTATGTGGGAGATTTCTTCAGGAAATGTTGTATTCTCAGATTATGAAGATGATAGCTCAAACTTGGCTATAGAAATTTGTTTTAAAGAATTAAGACCGAATATTCCTAAAGGTACAGCAACGTGTTTTGGAGAGCTTTTAAGGAAATGTTGGAATAAAGATCCAGAGAAACGACCATCAGCTACAAAAATTCATGAAACTATTTTAGAATGGAAAAATAGTACTGAGGCTTTGACAGAATTTTTAAAATCTGATAAAGAAATAGAGAACAAAAATAATAACTTTAATTACATTGAAGATAGCACGATTCATACTAGCAAATTTATTAGTAAGATCAAAAGTAAAAGCTTTAATAACATTGAAGATAGTACGATTCATACTAGCAAATTTGTAATAGTTATTTCCTGGGCAGTTGGGTATAAGCGGGGCTGAAAGTCCCGCTTATCACATAGTGCCCAGGACATAACTGATTTATGCCCTGCGATCTTGATATAGTGACCAGGGTATAAATTAGTAATATGAATCAACGATCACTCGAATACATAACTCCAAATGTAATTATTTCTGATATAATATTTACATTTAAAGAATTATCCGCTAGTATAGAGAGTTAGTCAATCATAGTAATGCATTTGAATGAATGGAGGTTCACTAAGAATACAACGCCTACAATTTTAATGGGCGCCCTAGGTGAATTCCAAAAATCAAATTGGCATGTCAATTGACTCAGTATATTACACTTCTTATAGCGTTGTAATTCTCGAAATTGTTTTGTTTTTTTAATATATTTCAAGTATTCTAGTAGGTCAAAGTTAGTGTTCCAAATTGAGCCAGCTGACAATTAGACTTATCCTACACCTCTATTGGCTTATTTAAGACTTATTTATGGAACTTTATTTAAATAAGTATTTAATTGGATATGTTTTTAAAATATCAATTTGTAGCTTAAAAGATGTAATAGTATGACATTAGTGATATCTTGACACAAATTTAGGGAATTTTCAAGTTTCTCCACCAAACGACTTGATTGGATAAAAAATTGATTGTTATTATTATTTATGTCGAAAAACCTACTTTTTTCAATAGAGTTGGTTTGATTGGTCAAAATTTAAAATCCATTTCGCATTATTGTTATGAATTTGCAGTGAAGTGGTATAAGGATTACTTCTCGATTACTAGCAAATTGCATTGTGAAACTGTTAGAGAATATCCATAGTATGTCACATGACGCCAAATTTTTGTGTGCCAGCTAAAACATACACTTTGAATATGCTTGTAAATACAAATTGAGATTCTTAAATTTTTGTACCGTATGTACCTACAACTTGAATATGCTTGTAAATGCAAATTTGTCGCATTAGCTGAAAAAAAAACGAAAAATTAGTTGTGGTGATCCATTCCAATTATAAATGAATTCTCATCTTCATTGTTATTGTGATAAAATGATAAAATATTACTATTTATAATTTTAAATTTGCGCAAACAATATGCCATGAGTCTGTAATTCTATGTAATAATTAAATATGTAGACTTTGCAGTAGAAAGGTGAAAATCGACGACATTATTTTCAAAAAAATCAAACATCCAAAATAATTTTTTACTGTGCAAAATCGAATTTTATACTAAAAGTTGACTGTATATTGTATCGCCGAATTGTCGGATGAATAAGGGCATTATTCTATTATCAAAATTCTGCTGATATGGAATGGTATAAATTGTCTTGGACATTATTATCTTCATGGAAAAATGATATTGAAAAAAATAGACTCGTTTATTATCAAAAAAACCTGCTGATATTTGGATGTGTTAATGGAATACTAGAATACTTAATGTTGTTCATTGTTATCAAAATGGAAATGAAGTTGAAAGGGATGTATATAAAGTATTCAATTATTATCAATAAAAATCTACAGAAATAGGAAATGATAACGGAATGTATAGCTTTGAATATTGGAATGAAAAAGGAATTGGAGTTAGATGAAAAGAATATAAGTGCATTCATCTATTATCAGATGGAAATATCGATGAGCATTTATACCTTTACATTGTCATCAAAAACAGACGCATAAATGAGATGTTTATTAAAATCTTAGGTATATATTGATATAATTTATGTATAATGTCAATACAATATTTTAAAGCACATAGTCGTGAAATAATAACGCACTGTTATTGAACCAGATATGCATAAGGTAGATATACCTAATTTGCGCAGTTCCTAATTTGACGCACAACAATATCTTGCGAACCAATGATCAGAATCATATAATTTTGGTATCATTCGATTTGTCCCATCGAGACGAATCGAATGGTACCAAAATCATTTGGTTCTGATCGATAGTTCTCGAGATACTCTATTTGACCAAAACAGTCCAAGGTAGATGTATCTAATTTGACGCAGGTAAACGTTTATGGTGGATACCATGTAATATATTGATTGGATTTACAAGATTTTGGTACTGTTCAATTTGTCTCGATGAGACAAATTGAATGGTACAAAAATCTTGTGAATCCAATCAATACATCACATGGTATCCACCGTAAACGTTTACCTGCGTCAAATTAGGCACTATATCAAATTGGCAACATTTTTTTAGCCAAACTTCAATGAATGATATCTCATGATTTGGTGATTGGAATTGGGTGATTTTGGTGCCATTCGATTCGTCTCAACGAGGCGAATCGAATGGTGCCAAAATCATCCAGTTCTGATCAGTGAGTCGCGTAATATTTATCATAAACGTTACCTGCGTCAAAATAGGGATACTTACCTTATGTCAAATAGCTGACGTATATTGTACAAAGTGCAAGTTATTTTGGATTTTGAACCAAATACAGAAATAGAATATTTTAAAAGATGTAATTTTCGAACTACAATGTCATTTCGTTCCTATACTATAGGCAAAATAAAACTACATTATATTGGCAATAAATTAATATTATCTTTTAGAAATGCTGAATTATTAAGTTTTTAAATGAACAAGCTCGAAACATTTTTGTAAAGATAATCACACGAACGATAAATAAATTAATATAACATTCCGTTGGTTATAAGAATCCTCTTGAGGAACTCTACTCGATGTGAAAACAGATCCGTTTTTTTTCGTATAATTAGAAATATGAACCCAAAAATTATGTCATCATTGTCATATGATGTCAAAATTATATGAATCTGAGCTTAATTTAAAGCTGTTTACAGTTTGTGCTATTTGGACCCTCGTACGTACGTACGTACCTATGTGGTTATGGATCTATCCAATTAAATATGGGTTTCGAAACATCCAGTCTAGTGGAACCCTAATTAGAAATAATCGATAGCTTTATTATCGTTATGATGAAATAATATAAAACGTAAACAGTTTGGGATCATCTAATTTGTGGAATGTTGGCGTTGACTAACCATCCTTTATATATTAATTAACGTTATACTGTGTACGTGATATTTATTAATAAAATAAAGTATCTAGTAATGACGTAAAAATTAGGTCCCGTGGCTAATCAACAACGATGCTATCTTTATTTTTGTCTAAACATTGGTATTAATGCAAAATAGAATCGATATCTAAAATTTTTGTGCGAAACCAAAATATCTTAAAATTCATAAAAGGAATCTAAAAGTTAAGAATTTATTATTACATTGAAACGTTGCTAAAGAATACGTTATATTGTAGTATTATTATTATTCATATTGAAAGGTTAAATAAATACAGAAACTTTTTAATTCGATATATTAGTACTTATGACATAATTCCACTCATAAGTGGATGACAATGAATGGGATAAAGATTAATGAGATAAGGATTTTGATAGTTTCGTTATCTAAAAGAAATTTCTTCAGTGTGAAAATAGATGAACATGTATTTAAAAAAAATACCATATAAGGTGGGCAATGATAAAAATTAAACTGTTTCTGTTTATACCTTATCTAATTTTAGTAGGTAAACTAAATGTAATGTCCTTCTCGTTGTCAGCACACGTGATATCGATACTCTAGAACTTTTTTTAACTTGGACATTTCGCACTGTATGCGTACGCGACCTTTTTCATTATTTTGATTCATTTTGTACTAGAAATATGTATCCATAGCCTAAATGTGTACGTACGTACGTACTATTCCTTAATAAAATTGAATTGGTAATCAAAATGCAACGCAGAGACGTAATAATGATATAATAATTTGGTATTTAACTAAGTTAAGAAATTGGTATTTAACTAAGTTAAGAAATTGGTATTTAACTAAATTAAGAAATTTGATGATCACTTACGTACTGTACTGTACGTACGTACGTACGTAGAGTTAGTTTTTTGTCCGATAAAGAAAAATATATCGATATATTATTTACTTTGTGATGAACAAATAATAATGATGTAATCACATTAGCCAACAAAATACTTCATACTATAATTACAACAATCTTACGCAATTATATTTAAATTTTTTTATATAAAATAGACAAAAAACCCCGATTCTTTCACTCTTAAAAGAACTTCTGATATAGGTAAAATATTACTTGATTAAAAAAAAAATTTTTCTGTAGTTTATTTTTATTTAAATTTTACAAGTTGGCTACCCTTTGGACTCAAATAAAACGTGCCCTTAGAAGGACATTTGGAGGGCGACGATATCATCATCATAGAAGAAGGAATAATTATCCAGAATCAAGAACATATCCTGAAAGACGACGACGCAGATGGCGCTCACGTTTTCCGACATTTTTAAAATAATCTTTGCTATCATCCTTCCACCACTTGGTGTTTTACTTGAACGTGGGTGCGGCGAAGATTTACTGATTAATGTGCTGTTGACATTACTTGGATACATTCCTGGTAATAAAATTTTTCTATTTTTATCATTATTATAAAATATATCAAAAAATTTCGATATTGAAATTAATCCATAATTTATTTCATTTATTTAAGGAATTATCCATGCCTTATACATAATTGTCAAATATTAAAAATGCTGGCTCATTTTATTAAGAAATATATATATAAATGATATTATGAATAATGACTTGATTATACCATACGCATAATTTGATATATAATATATGATATATACTTGATCATTTGTCTTTAGTAAACATTCATAATTCTACTCTGAAATTTTATAATGAAATTAAGTAGTTAAAAACTTAATTTTTATTTACATGCTCTAATAAACGAATGTTTTAATTCGCATATTTATATTGATATTACAGTAGTACTGCTGGCTTGTATGCATTCTAATTCTGCAAGGTAGAACCCGATTAGTTAAAACTCTTAAATTCTCCGTTTTTTTTATAAAAATTCTTTTTAATTACTTCTAAACGTAAGGGTTGGAACCGCCTGAAATTTTCTTAACCTTCACCATTTAATTGAGCCGACATTAAAATTGTCTTAACATAATTTGGCCCGGCATATAAAAAAAATTTTTTATGGGTTAAACGGTTCCAATCCCTATCTAAACAATTACATGGCCTTGAAGGACCGGAAGGGTTTTTATATATCTTCTAATAATAATTAATTAAAAGATGATGTCTCTACGTACAGTACATCCTTATCTATCTCATAACTGGCTACTACCTATAGGTGATAAATACTATGATAAAAATCATAACTAAACCAGAACACAAATCCTATTGTAAAATATTGGTTATTTCCGTTCAATGATGTCAATTTCCAGCCCTGATTTTTCAACATTCGGAAATCTTCGTTTTTTATAAACATATCCATATAAAATAATAAAGCTAGGCATTTGATTCGTGATTACTAAATTGGAAATCACGTGACAACTGTCAAAGGCTTTTAGACGACCTCTAAAATAAAAAATAAACCTTTTTTTTTTTTTTTTTTTTTACATAAATGACTATTATCTCTCTTTACATAAGAATTTTTTATGCATTTATTTGAGTTTAAATGTTTATTTTAGGTTAAGGTACGTATCAAGTGTCCGAAATAAAATTTCCCAATTTAGAAGTGTTATATAAATTCTGATATTTGAAAAATTAATGTTCAACCACAAGAGCGAGAATCCAATTCTAAATCACAGAAATAACATTCGCTTATTTCATATATATTATTTAGAAAGATGGTATATCAAAAGTTTATACTTGTTGTAGGTTTATACGGTATTAAGAATGATCCAAGTAAAAAAAAAAAAATCCAATTAATACGACACTATATGGTATAGTAAAAATTGAATGTTAGCTTTAAGGCTAAAGACGAGTAACCTTTAACCACTAAAAATAATTCAAATAGTAATTACTGTTATAGAAGGAATTCGGACTCTCATATCGCAAATTAAAAATGTAAATGCAAGCCCCTCTATTATTCCCAGCAAAGTTTGTCATCCACTAAATAATACGTGAACAGAAGCCAGCCTATATAAATCAACATTATGACTAGATACAAGTATACCATAATTAGATTATTTAATTAGAATCTGTATTCCTTTTTTTGTCGATGATGGTTTAAAGCATCTAATTCATAGTACTTATATCAATTATACCAATGTCGTAATTGCTTTAAAATTAAAAATAATACCTCATTCCTAACAAAACTTTTTTATTACCCCACACAGTTTATACGTAATATCCTTTTTCGCTTGCCACTCTTGCATTAATTCATTTTGTGTTGTTAAATTTGGCGTTGACTTGGAGTTGGCGTTAAGGGGGAATCCATAATTTACGTTAAATTAATATTGTCATAGAAAAATTAATATCATAGAGTATTATCTACAAAGTCCCATTTCTATATAATACAGTACTGGTTTAACGAAAATTATGGATGTCCCTAATTTAATTTACAGTACATACGTTAAAGGTGGATCCGTAAACTACTTTCGGTAAATATTGTGCAACAGCATTTGTACATAACGACATCATTATCTGCCTTAGTAGTTTTTTAACGGGCGTAATGTAGTAACTCTGAACGATATGGAGTAATATAATGGATTTAAGATTTTCTGTCGACTTGCTCTACTATAGCTTTATTCAGGGGCTTGAAAGAAATGCTAACTCTTTAAATGGTAGTGACTTGTCTTGACGATAAAGGATAAATGTTTAGTATTATTCGGTTGAGTATTCTTTCTGGATCTGCTCCATGATAAGCCATCTATTAACGTACGTACGTAGCTAACCTTAAATGTAGGTCAGTGGATGTGGACTGAAATTCATGAATCCAACTTGTGTACAAATAGAAGGTCGATAATGAATTCAGATGGAAGTTATAGCACAGGACTTTAAATTGTAGGATCCTAGATTTAATACAGGAAATATGAAATATGTGTATTTATTCATTCAACCCATTTTTTATATACAAAAAAATGTGAATTTTTTTTTTGCTATTCTCTTGACTATATCCTCATCATAATAAAGTTTATCAATAATTTCTTCAAGTTTTTCGCGATAATTTAGTAAATAATCTAAGGTGAAAACCTACATTATCAAAATTAATTCAAAGGTTTAAAAAAAAATTATATTATAGAGTCTATAAAATAAGAAAGTTACTTTTTTAGAGATCAACGTATCTATCATTCCACATTGCATATCTTTTATCTCCATTGCCTTGCAGATCACGAAAGACCAACGCTACATTCGATTCATACATAATTCTCCAGCGATTGACACGAATTTCATTGACAGTGAGTAAGTTGGTAGTAAAACTACATTATTTAAAATAGATTAAAAATAAGGATAATAATGATCAAATAACACAAATATTAAATAATATATAACCTGTTTCGTGCATCATTTAACTTTTGTTCGAGTACACGAATCCTGGTATCAAATTGAGTATGAACGTCAGGATCATCTGCTTTGAACCTTTGTTCGAGTGCACTAATCCTGGCTTCAAATTGGTTATACATATCTGGTAATTTGATAAATTAATAGTGAATATTAATTAGAAAAAATGATAAATTACTGTATTAAACATCTCAATACAGTATTGGAAAATAAATACTATAAATGGCTCTCGATATGTTTGAATTCATATACAGTAATTGGAGAACGTTTACTATATTAAGAGTATATTCTATTATCGATTATGACCTGGTTTTGATTTCAATAAGTTATATCAAGATTTCCTTAATCCGAGTGTCCGTTATATCAAGAGCAATATATAAAACCCATAACTTTTGTAAATTTAACAAAAAAAAAATACACACCATCTTCAATTTTTGCTTCGTGTTCTTCATTGATAACTATTGAAAATGGCTCCGTTGAACTGACTGGCAATACCGGTTGTGAAATAAAACGAAGTGGTAGAATAGTTGATGGTTAAGTGTCATAGGTTTTTTAATCAAATCCTCTCAAAATATTTTTTATCAATAATTAACAAAAAAAAAAAAAAATACACACTATCATCAATTTTTGCTTCATGTTCTTCATTTAAAACTATTGACCCCGTTGATCTGTCTGTCAATACCGGTTGTAAAATAAGACGAGGTGGTAGAATAGTTGATGAAATTTGATGATTAGATGTCATGGATTTTTTAATCAAATCTTCCCAAATATTTTTATCAATAATTTGTGAATATGGTAATAAATGATTAGCAACATCATCACTAGAAATTTGAAAATATCGAATAAAAGGTAAACAATTTTGCAAAGTAGTCTTCAAGGTCATAAAATTTTCATATGTCCATTTTTTAAGGTCTGAAGGTAAAGTTGGATTTTGTGCAATTCCCCATTCAATCATATAATTCCAAATTTTTATCTCTTCCATTTGTAAATCATCACGTTTAATGAGCGAAATTAATCCATTCTCTTTAAATGAGATAAAATCTTCTGAATCGAAGATGATATTTGGATATTTTGTTATAATGTCATCACACCATCTTTGAAGCACTTTAAGTTTATCAAATTGAATACATGTTTTGTAAACATGTGAAAATCGAGAACGTAACCAGTGAGCGTTTAATTCGATTAAATGTGCTTGAAGGCATTCTAATAATTCTTCTAAAAGAAATTCTTCAACTACTTGAATAAGTTCAAAGATAAATTGGGCATCAAGGTTCTCTAAAGAAATAAATCCACCGTATATATACCTTGTATTTTAAATTATAAAGTTAAAAAAACGTAAAATAAGTTACTTAAGTCATAAAATATTTATATAATCATTTAAATCATCATTTACTTGATAATAATTTCAAATTGTTGAATAGAAATATTAGGCTTTAAATCAATCCTTGTAATGTTAACTGTATCCTTAGCAGCTTTTAATATTTCGTTACGAAAATACAAGGATCTATATTTTAAAATTGCTGAATGAAGTTTAAATTCTTTTGTATTTGGAAATTTTCCCAATGTGATAATTACATTAAAATCTTCTTCGCTTTCAAGAAGTTCTAAGTAATTATATGAAAGTGTTTCAAAGTATTTAATTGACGACATTTTTTAGTACACCAGAGAATAATATTTAAATGGAATGAAATGTACGTATCCGAAGCTGTTCATCAGATTGAGTATATTTGTATATCTCATGCAATACCCACATCATGAGGATTATAGTCCATGCATCTGATTGGATGTCATAACTGTATTTGTATTATTATTATTATAAGATAGCTGTGCTAGAAATCAGCATATATGGGGTGTTATCTATTAAAACAGCCCTTTTTTGCAATTTTTCGAAAAATGAGTTTTTATTGGATTCTTATAAATTTTGACATGCTTGACATTTTTCAATTATAAATGAAAGTCGATTTGCATAATAAAAAATCAAGATAATGTAAAAGAAAAATTACATGAAGCTGCCCAAGGCCAACACATCACGAGATTACCCGATAGTCACCTGTTACCTTTAACCAATCAAAATCGTGAAATTTGATTAATCCCGGATCAGTCCGAAAATCAAAACAAGTGATTAAACTCAATTATCTCAAAATGAAATATATGTAAAAAAGGGCTGTTTTAATAGATAATACCCCATATAAGGTGAGGTAGGGTATTATGACGCACTTAAGAGTTGCTCATATAAAAATTTTTATGAAAAATAGATTTATCCGTGAAATTTATTGAAATAGATTATTCATCAAATTACCCATCTTCTAATAAAAAAAAAATTCGTACTTAAAAAAAAAAATTTCGAAATATAACCATTCAAAGGCTATTAATAAAATGCTATGTTTTTTAACATTTGGGGGGTATTATGACGCACATCGGAAAGGTCGAATTAATATCGTAACAAATATTACATATACAAATAAGTATGCATGCATAACATGACTACACATGATTAATTTTTTTTTTTTTTATGTAACCGTTCTTCTTTTTTTCGCTCATTTTTCGCCTTTTTTCTTTCTTTTTCAGCTTCTCGGTCAGCTCGTTTTTGGGCTGCTTCCTCTTTTCTCTTTTTTGCATTTTCTGCCTTACTCTTTGCTAACTCATTTACTTCTTTTAGAGCATTTAGAGATTCCTCGTTGGTAAGAAGTCGGGCAAATGGCAAAGTTTTTCGTTTTTTTGGCTGATTGGACTCCTCATTGCCTTGTATTGCAGCTCGGGAAGTGGGATACTTAAGGGCTAGTTTTAATGAGCAGGTACCAGGATTTTTAAATATTTCAAGTTTCTCTTTTAGTAGCATATTTTCTCCCTTTAAAGCATGGATTTCCACTTCTAATAATTCATTATTCCCAATAATGTTAGCTTGTATAAAATAACTTGAGGATATTGTAGAAGGTGATATAGAAGAAGATGATGAAGATGATATTTGTGTAGAAGACAATATAGAAGAAGACTGTGTAGAAAAAGATGGGGTATAAGAAGACGGTATAGAACAAGATGGTGTAGAACAAGATGGTGTAGAAGAAGAAGACAGTGTAGAAGAAGAGGATGAAGGTAAAATATTAATTCGTTCAGTAGATAAAGAGGGATCGAGATGACGAGGGTTAATGGCATTAGGGTTAAAAGGCCAAATTCCTGTAGCTCTGAAAGTGTTAGTTATTGTTGCAGGTGTGTAAATTTTAATAAATGTGGGTCCAAGCATTTTAGCAAATGTATGCTTAGTTACTAATTCACTGGTTACATGGTGAAGTTGGTCGCAATTTTTACTATATTCAGCTTTAAGTTTACCAAAAGGAAGTTCAGATGGCTGGAGTATATGTGTTGTATGAGATGGGAGCACATATAGTAAAATTCCATTTTCATGGCAAGAATTAACACTCATATAATTTATATGGCTGCTGTAACCATCGAGCATTAAAAGTACAGGATGACAAGGAGGAATAGAACTTATAAAATGTTCTATATACATTTGGAAGAGATCTTCACACATATATCCTGAGTCAGTAAAACCCATAACCGTACCAGATGATGCTCCATTTAATAAACCGGGAATCGCACGAACACCTTCGAATAGGGATAGATTAAAAAATAAGTAAGCATTATTTAAATCAACAGTTAGACTTTAATTTTTAAAAAATGAATTAAACTATTTTTTTACTATCTTTACCTTTGTATATAATTAATGGAGAGATATAATCACCAGCAGCCGAAATCGTTGGCACGACAGAAATATGATCATGCGAGTTCCCATGTGCACCTTATGAACTTGGCGGGTGCTTTTTTCTGCAAGAACTTTTTGAACCTGGGGAGCTATAACAAAGCCAGTCTCGTCCATGTTCCAAATACGGTCCAGGGTAAGTGAATTATCTTGGATTATTTTATATAGTTTGTCAAAGTGATCTTTAACAATAGTTGGATTGGCTCTTTAAGCATGCGTCTCTGACAAGGCCTGAGGCACTCGAAAGGAGAGATCAGGATGGTCTTTCATAAAACATGTTCACCAGGCTTTACCAGGACCATTGTCATTAAAAGAATGATTACGACTATCGCTCTTTACAATGCTCATTACACAGGAGTTTACTTCTGATCTTGTAAGACCAAATCCTAGTCTTTGCATATTTTTACAGTAGCCTACTAATTGTTTTTCTTCATAGCTACTCAAGACTGTTGAGGGACCAAAGCGGTTAGGCAAACTATCTTTTTTCATTGTGCATCTTAAAGTTGCTTCTGAAATACCAAAATTTGTTGCAGCTGCTCATATACTAGGTGGATTGGGACTAGCAAGTGCTTTAAGAGCTAACTCAATAGCTTTTATACGCATATTTTGAGTATCTTTTTTAGTTTTTAGGAAATTGGAGTTTATGTTGTGTTTTGGCATTTTTTTTTTTTACTTATTTTTATTTTTATTTTTTCATAGCGACTTTTATACTTTTGAGTAGCAACTTTTGTATACAATCACGATCATAAGCGTGATCATCTGCAATCACGACCATGATCGTAATTGTCTTATATGCAATCATAATTTTTGCTTTAATTGCAATTGCGATCACAGTTGTCTCCTAATATATAGTTGTAATTTCGTTTGTAATTGTGATCATAATTGCAAACAAAAAATATTACGCATATATAAAAACAATCACCGTGATTGCGATTGTTTTCTTATATGCAATCACGATCATAATTGTTCTTTTCATATATTTGTAAAACATGATCACAATTGTATATTAAACAAATAAAGTTTTACAAACGAAACTTGTAAAGTAGCAAATTGTCTTAATTGTTAACCAAATATACAAACAAATAATAAAATGTTTCTTTATATAAGTCGAATAAATTTTATCCAACACTTAAAAATTCTTTAACCAACATTAAAAAATCTACAACATGGCCATAGAAATGGCATATCGTTTCGATTTAGAAGAAACTAAAACGATCCGATTTTTATTCTTTGTGATAATTTAATGCAAAACAAAGACACTTATAACATGGCTGAATTTAAAGAGCGAATGAATTATGTTCTCCTATTTCTTTATGAACGGCTAAAGAACACTATACAATATTTTGTAAAACTCTCTGTTACAAACGCAATAATTGAATCGGTCAATGATAATTGTACTCATATTGGCCAATATAACCAAATTAAAGATTTTCTGGTTTTTTTTTGGTGAAGCTATTTTGTTTTTTGAATATCTTACAAAGATAGACTATTTGTTTTCTATGGAAAGACAAATTTGTAAAGCCGCACGTGATTATGGATTTGATGAATTAGATAAGTATCGGTATAGTTTAAAAGGGTTAGAAATATGCAAATTTGTTGAGTTGTTTTTTAAAATTGAAGAATGCAGTTCTAGCTTTCAAAAATTTCATCAAAATTGCCATCGTTGGAATGGACATCATGTGTATAATTTGTATAGAAGTACTTTTTATAATCTTGATTGTAAATCTATGTCAAGAAATACGCATTAATTAAATTTTTATTAATAATTGTATTGTTCTAACTAAATTAATCTTATCGGATCTTTATCGGATCAATTTTTTTTGGATTGGTAAACAAAATATTAATAGATTTATGTTTTTTTGGCGTTACTTGGTTTTCTTGTGCTTCAAATAAAGTGAATTTAACACCATTCAATTCGTCTTAGTTAGACGATTCGAATGGTATTAAAATTTTCCAATTCTGATCAGTGTATCACAGTATTTCGTCAAAAAACACAAGTGCGTCATAATACCCACCTGCGTCATAATACCCTACCTCACCTTATGATATCAGTTTTGAAAATTTTAAATTAATGATCCAAAATTTTATGCTTTAAATACCTACAATATTTCTGCAAGTTTATTATAGTGATTTCACTTTTAGAATTTTGGAATATTTTAGTATGTCCATCTTTTGGAATTGCAACTTGGTCGTAATCTAACCCTCGGGACTATGATTAACATAGTTCCGAAGGGAGATTTTGTTAGCAAAGATCCATATGTAAAAATAATTAATGATAATATTGATAGATAGTATGATAAATAAACGATATAATATCAGATATGTAATATAACATATATGATACAAGATAGCCATATAATTAGAAATATCATAAAATAAAATAAAATAAAAAAAGCATACAGAGATAAAATTAATAAAAATTAACATACGAACCCATAATGAACCAAAATTTATAGAATCATTTAAGTACCGCCGAGAAAATGAGACTTCAGCTTTCAAGTTATTATTTATTATTTAGCTTGTGAAAAATTTGATTGGTGATATATATGATATGTGATATGTGATTACATATCATATATATTATTATCAACTTTTTTTAAAGGGCAAAATAATGATTGATCATTTGAAAGCCCAGAGTCTCTTTTTTTTTCTTGGCAGTCTTATTTAGAATAATTTGTCAGCCGGAAATAACAAAAATAAGACTAATTTAATATAGCAATCAGATCAATATAAGATATAATATTTCTTCCATCAATATTTCCAAAATACCTCGCTGTGAAAATCATTATGAATAAGTCCTGCCTTATTAATTTGAGACAAATCATAGAATATATCCACAGGCTGCTTTAATTTGTCATGTCTCTAAAATTTTTAGTTAAAACTTCCTCTATTTGGAATATTGAAATACCATCATATTATTCTCTGTATTCCCGTACAGTCAATCCAAACAGTCTGTTCTTATATGTAAAATTGGTCAAAAAGTTCAGTTCTCAAAGAGGTATTATATTACTAATCCGAGCTTTATAATAAAATCTAAGAGTTTTCCGTAAAGATACTTCAACGATTTTTTAAACTTGGGAGAATATGTAAATGAAACTTTATAAGATTATATCTTTTAGATTTTAATTACCGTAATAACCAACATGAGTATCACTGTATTTTGAATTTTCCTCTATATTAAAAAAAAGTTAAAATAACGCGCTTTTCATTTATATAAGATATTATTACTACATATAACTTTTCACACAAAAATTATCAAATTATCGCACTTATGCATCCTTAAATAACATGCAAATGCTCAAAATAACTTATATCCTGTTCAATATTACACCAAAATACGGTAAACAAATAATCTTGACTTTTATTTAAAACATGGAGGAATTTGCTTTATTATATCATACACAACCCAAATCATCATTACCTTCTACCATTAGTCTATTATCTAATCAAATCGATGAATATACTGTACCAAACCCTCTTTTACTAATAAATTTTATTTCTTCTAGTTTATCAAATAGAATCCATTCAAATGCCGTAGCTTAAAGTTGAAACTCCTTAATGCAATCATCTATGTTTTTATCACCACTCGTTTCTTGAATCACTCTTGAAGAAACAATTGACACCAGGCAGGATTGGTTTACCATATGGGCCAATCAACATATTTTGGGCCCTGAATAGAGTCACTAAATTAGTTAAAATAGTGTTCAAAACCCCTTATTTAATTTTTTTTGATTGGTTTGACAAATTATTAGAGTGATTGTTTTGATTTATTGAGGGTTTAATCGCACTATTATGCAACAAAGATATAACGAACTTGCATCAAACCCATTAGATTATCGTCTAATTATTAGCCTGGAACTACTGAGACATATTGTTTGACTTTGTTATTGTTATAAGTAAATGTTCAAAATAAACTTTTCACCTTAGTCTTTCAGACAATTGTATTGTCAAATAAACTGTCCCACTACGTGCATCAAAAATTTTTGAGGTTCTCTCTTCTACATAGTGTCACGGGCAGAATAAACCGTGATCAACTAAAAACGTGACCCAAACGACGATCGGGTCCCAGATCGGTGAACGATC
>CAJVPY010001109.1:0-21027 GCA_910591965.1 Dentiscutata erythropus | reverse complement strand
CATTCATAATAGACCAGTAGGTCACAAGTTATTCTTTGTCAAATATTTGAGAATTTTCATAGTGATTTCCCAAATCCGCCGATATGTTTACTATAGTTTCGACTAGTTAAAATCTAGTTATGCACATGGCCCAATCCCAAACAAAGTACAAATCCCTTATGTACAAATCTCAATCCTATGTATATAGCTACTATGTAAATATAATGAATACCTTATAGTTTAGAAATTTTGCGAATAATCAAACTAAAAAATATCATGTATATAAGAATTTAAGTATTCTCTATAATAGTCAATTAATATTTGAATATTAGAAATGTAATGCTTTCTATTTTGTTCACACATTTATTGCATTCAAATACTTTAATTCCTATTTAACAGCTTATCAAACAATGTACTTCTATTTATTATCTTATAAAATAAATTTACACTCTTTTATATTTTCACCATTAAATTTACAAAACTTTGCTGTATATAATATACTGCAACCTGATTAAAAATTTACATTTTAGAAATATTCTTTTTCTTAATAAAGTAGTAAATAATGCAAACTTATATTTAGAACATGAATTTGAGGAGAAAATTGATCATGGAACAACAAATTTTGATATTGATGCAATTTAGGATAATGCATTATAGATTTAGAACAAAGTTTAATATCGATGCAATATTAGATAGTACTAATCTAATACTACAGTATTACTAGATATTAAAATTAGTATTATTTATTTCCTGGGAATAGAAATTTAGCAAAGGTTACCGATGATCACAGCGAAGGGCCATCAACGTACAATGATCATTGGTAACCTCTGCTATAATTTTCTCCCAGGAAATAAATAAATAATCCCCAGGAGTGTGTCACTAGATGTTAATCAACTACCATACTATTATTTTTACACGTGTTGCATTTTCATATTCGTATTGTGCTTTACTTTCTTTTGGGCTTTGCTTTATATTTTTTTATTTACATCATTTTTACTGTTTTACTTTTTTTATCGCCTTTGCATTTTACTCCTACGTTTAACCTTTTTTCAAACTTTTACTTTCACTTTGCTCTTATCGTGTCTTTTTTTAGCTTCATTTTACTGTGCTTATTTACTTTGGCTTTTAAAGTTCTTTATATAAAACGTGAAACATACAAAAAAGAAAATGATTCAAATAAAAATTAAGCATGAAAAATTGAAATTTCCCAATTATCAATATGACACCGGGAATCTTTCATGGGAAGATTCCCGGTCACAATAGGATTATTATAAATATGGTTAATCACGTGTAAAAATAATAATGTAGGTAGTCATGAGTGACACTTAGTGCGACAGGGATTATAATGCAAAATGCTTAAAACAATTTATATATAGAATTAACATAAATTCGGAATTAGAAACTAGGAACGAATTTGGGATTTGGAATGAATTTGGGATTTGGAATTTAGAATGGGTTTGGGATTTGGGACGAGTTTGGGATTTGGGATGAGTTTGGGATTTGGATGAATTTGGGATTTAAAATGAGTTTGGGACAAAAAGTTGGATTTGGATCGAAGTTTAGGTCAAAATAGTTTTAGTTTGGGCCAATAATAATAACTTTCGGTCGACAACTATATTCAGCACTCGAATTTTTTTTATTTTGTTTTATAAACTTGTAGAATTAAAATAAAAAAAAATTGACCGAATTTGATCAGGTAAGTGCCAAATAATCTTCATTCAAAGTTTAACGCATAAAAAAAAGCTGCGCTGATTTTTCTAAATTTTTTAGTAAAAATTTCTCAACTATCTATCCAATTTTGATAATTTATTTTTAATTATAATTCTATAAACTTACGGAATTATAATAAAATAAAATAAAAAATTTTATCGAATTTACGATGTGTACGAAATTTTCTGCTTGATTGTTAGATAAAAAGCATAAAATAAAAAAGAAACTTTTTGAAAGTGATGAATATACAAAACATGTCTGTCTTTTTACTATCTTACAATAAAAAATACTCTAGCTGTCGCAGCAATTTCTGCAACGGCGGATTCTCGATTTTAATTGGCTAACTGCCATGATCTACAATTTTGGCCCGCATTATGCAATTGTTACGTAATTTTGGCCGGAATTAAATTTTTAACTTTATTATAAACCAGAAATTTTTAGGAGAGTAGTCATATATTGTGATAAATTAGTCCGGGAATTTTTTACTTAACAGGCAAGTGTGATTTCATTAGTAAAATTTTGAGAAATTTCAGCCTAAATTTTTGATCGTCGCTCTTACCAATCAAAATCGAGAATCTGCTGTAACGTGACAGCACTTCTGATTTATTAGCCAGGAAATAAAAAATTTGACATCGACTAGCCGGCCAGCTAAACCACTTTAGTCAACAATTAACGGCTACGGGCGGCTAGCCAACTATAACCTAACCGAACACTTGACTAGCATTTTAATAAAAGTGAATTAAGGGTTTCTTCCAGATACAGTCAACTCTCTCTAAGTGCAATTTATTGGGACCAGACTTTTAGCAACATGCATTTAAACAATTAAGAAAAATTACATTTATAACGATAAAACATATACCAAACATATGGTGTTGAGTCAATAGAAACCAAGCAAAATTTTTTAATAAGTTTTTTAAAAACTTTAAACAAGGATAGCTTAACAAAAACTTAATCAAATTTAATAAATTTTTTTTTAAATTAATTCTATAAGTTTGTAAAAATTATTTGAAAAAATTTTTATTAAATTTGGTCAAGGCTTAATTAAGTTATTCTTTGTTAAAGTTATGAAAAGTTTTTATTATAAAATTTGTTTGATTTCTATTGACCCATATACTTGGGCCCGAAGTTAAAGTTGCATTAAGAGAGAAGTTGCACTTAGAAGAGTTGCACTTAGAGAGAGTTGACTGTAGAATTGTCTGATTTTTTTCATCCCACCTTTTACAGTAGCATTAGAAGATTATTAGGTCTATTGATGCTTTCGAATTCTCGCGGTGTGTGTATTGCACGAAAGCGGGAGGGACAGAACACTCATTGCTGTATTTGTAGTTTTTGGTAACACCCCCTCGATAAGAGACAAAAACAAAAGGCAATGGCAGCCGTCCCGACAAGTCATCAAATCATAGCGACTGCCAGATAATTTACTAGATTTGAAAAAAAAACCCAAACAAGTCAGCTTAACAGGAAAAAACAGAACTTACTTTATCTGGGAAAAACTCGTTCCTCTTAAATACTACTAACGATTACTAATCGAAACTAAAATCAGATATGAAATCTAATCATCTTATGTTGGTTCTGTATCTACGGATGTATCTGCTGCAACATATACAGTACATTGTCTTGATATTATATAAATTTGGTTATTCAAGATACTGTATTGAATTATTCAAATTGAGTAACATTTAAAATAACTCTTAAGTACCATATTGCTGTGTGAAACTTTGACAATTTATTAAAAATGAAATTGTTGGAGAATTTAATTTGTGAAGAATATACAATTTTAAGAAGTTATATGGCCAGTTAGAAAAAAATCAATACTATTAGACAAACAAAATGTGACATATAAATTTTTGTCAAATATCTACTAAAAATCTTCCAATAGTCAAACCTAGACAATCGAAATTTATATTATACAGTTTTTCAAATTATATTTATATCATTCATTAGGCAAATTCTATTTTGACCCGGGTCAAAGTGACCTATCATGTGAACATGTGCCCAAGAATTTTCAAAACTTTGAGCGAAGTTATCTCGACAATCATCAAACCAAATTCAATAAATCTTTTTTTATTTGAATTCTATGGATTCTTGAGTTCGAATAAAAAAAATTTTCATTAAATTTAGTCTAATAATTATCGAGATATCTTCGCTCAAAGTTAAAGAAAAATCAAAACGCCTATAAAATAGAAGTTGCACAAATTTTTCTTTAACTTTTACCGAAGATATCTCGACAACCATTAAACCAAATTCGATAAGCCATTTTTATGTTGAATTCTATGGATTCATAGAATTCGAATATACAATTTTCATCGAGATATCTTTGAAAAAAATCAAAACGCCTATCAAAATAGAAGCTGTACTAAATTCTTTTTAAAGCTTTGATCGAAGATAACTTGACAACCATCGAACCAAATTCGATAAACTTTTTTTTTATTCGAATTTTATGGATTCGTGGAATTCGAATAAAAAATTTTCATCGAATTTAATCAGATGTTCGTCGAGATATCTTTGCTCAAAGTTAGAAAAAAAAAACAAAACGCCTATCAATATACCAAATCCTTTTAAAACTTTGAGCGAAAATATCTTGAAAACCATTAATTCAATTCGGTAAAACTTTTGTATTTGAATCTTATGGGCTTATAGAAATTGAATAAAAAATTTTCATTGAACTTAGTCAGATGGTAGCTAAGGTATCTTCGCTCAAAGATAGAGAAAAATCATACCGCCTATCAAAATAGAAGCTATGCCAAATTTTCTTTAAAGATATCTCGACAATCACTTGACTAAATTCGACGAAAATTGGTTATTCGAATTCATGAATTCAGAAGATTCAATAAAAAAGCTTTACTAAATTTGGTTTGATGGATGTCAAGATATCTTCGTTCAAAATTAAAAATAAATTGGTGCAGCTTCTATTTTGATAGGTGTCATTACCTTTGAGCGAAGATATCTCGATAACTACCTAACTAAATCCGATGAAAATTTTTTATTCGAATTCTATGAAACAATAGGATTTAAATAAAAAAGTTATATCGAATTTGACTAGATGGTTATCGGGAAATTTTCGCTCAAAGCTTGAAAATCTTAGGTATATGGTCATGTTATGGGTCACTTTGACCCGGGTCAAAATAGAATTGGCCCATTCATTAATATTCAACTCATCTATATTCAACATATTCAACTCTTTCAATCCACTATCTGTTAAATAATATAGAGTTATTGGAGATGCGGAGCATTCAATAACGAGAATTATTTTTCTGGATAAATGATTTCATGTGATCCGTATGATCGCATGATAATCATTTCCCAGAAAAATGATTCGAGTATCTGGCTGTATTTTTAATATACCAGCTCTGGGTCCCGAAGGGACCCAGAAGCTGGAATATTAAATTTTACTGCCAGATACGAAAGTTATTGGTGCTTCGTGGGTATTCAATAACAGTATTATCCACGATAGGGCATACAAAATAACTCGAGTTATTTTGTATGCCTATCGTCATAGCTTCCGGATAATAATTCATAATGTTTTGAATGATTCAACTTATTATTAAGGCGTGAAATTACCATGAAATTTTCCCTAGTTTTTTCATATTAATCAAAAAATGAAGCTATGTTTTAATATTTTCTATTAATATGTGTTTCTGAGGATTCATCTTTGAAAATTTATTAATTAGGAAAAAAGCAATTTTTAACAAAAAATCACAAAAGGTCAAATGTAGTTAAAATGTAGTTATTTTGAAATAGTTCTTACGAATAATTAAGTGTAATATTTACGGAAAACTTTTGGAGTTTTGGGTGTTTCTTTATAATTATTATTAAGTAAAATAAAATAATTATTTTAATTTCACTAATAAAAATTTAATCACAACAAATAATCAATGTAGTTGATATAATTTTGATTAATTTGTCCATGTAACATTCCAACGCGGATGTCAAATTTTATAACTTTGAAAATTCCGATATTTGTGTAATATAAAAGGAAACTTAAATTTATAAAATTACTTTTCGTTGGATATTCCGAGATTTTTGTTGTACTTTACCTAAAGGAAATAATAAAACCAGAATTATCACGGTTCTTGAAATAAATAGAAATCAGGGTGTGTAATTGTTTTTTGGCAATAAGTACGCATGTAAGTTTAAGATAATTGAATATATAGTAATGCAGTATAGTATAGCCGAGTATAGTAAACTTCGGTATACGTTATGTGTAGTAAATATACTGAGAGTATAACTTTTGCGATTTAAATTATATGGTATGTATATTTTTTTTATGGCATTTATTAACATAGTGTATAGTTTGAATAATGTTTTATGCATTATGTATAACTGCTGTACGTCGAGATCGAATTTTGTGGATTTTGACTCCACCTATTAAGTAATGATGCCTGACGAATGACGAAACGTTTTCCACTGACGCATGACGAAACCATTTCGTCAAGCGGCTTCGAATTGACGAATTGACGATTGACGAAACCTATGACGATTGGCGAAACCTGTGACGATTGACGAAACATAGAAGAAACATAATAAGCATACAATTAAGAGTTAATTACTACTCTATTTAAAAATGTAAATAGATTCGATCAACACATTAGTCACGTGCATCACGTGCACACTACAATTCGTTCGTTCTGAATCAAAAACAAGTATCAAATTTTTTATATTTATTTTGTTTTATTTTTTTTATTTTTTATTTTTGTTACTTTCATAATAATATACTTCTTCCCTATAAATTATCTTCAAGTTTTAATGAAAGAAAAACTTTGGTTGGGGCGTACTATTTTAAAGATCCATATCAATTTCTAATCAAGTATGCGCATTTTATCCCATTGAAATTTTATATAGGAAAAAAAAAAAACCAAAGTTCAAAATTTCTTAAGCCCATTTGATTCGTAAGCTGCTATAGATCATAAATATATATACTACAAAATGCGTGAAAAAACTTAAAAAAGTCTTTTCTATTTTTCCAACATCTCATTTTTTTCAACATCTTATTTTTTTTTGACGTCCCGTTTTTTTACCTATTTTTCTCAACATTTTATTTTTTTCGATATAAATACTGTAAAGTTGTTTCAACAAATAGCGATAGTGCATGCTTCAATAAAATAGCAATAATGCATGCTTCAATAAATGGCGATATTTTAAGCTGTAACAAATAGTGATAATTGTACAATTCTGTCTTATGCAATATATAGCAATTGGTGGCACAAATAATGTAAGTATGTGCATATGTAATTAATATAGCACAATAAATTTAAACTTTTTTTGAGTAAAATCGATGAATAGTTTTTTGGGTATAAAAGAGGTCTAAAGCACTTGATTTTTCAGTATCTTTGCATTAAATCACAATATTATTTTTTTAAATATAAAAGAATAGAATTTTTTAACTAAATTACTATTATACCCGCAAGAAATATTTATGCCAGTCAAAGACAATGCAACTCATCTTAATGTTTCAGTCATTGAGAATCGGGTTCACACCATCATTATTACATTTCAAACCTTAATTAAATGCTTGATTTTTTTTTTCTGATTCACCATTGAATATAAAATTTGCACCTTAAATTTCTTGGTAATATTAGTTGTTATTTAAATTTTAATATATTCATTAATTAAACTAATTTCTATTTTATAATTTATTTTTTAGTTATGTTTTTTTGAAATATTTAAGTAAGTAAAAGAAATTGAAAAATAAATTTTGAAAAAACAATTGAATACCTCGATACTTCATAGATTTTGTCTAACTTATATTTAACTGTTACACATCATATAGTTCCCAGACAGTTCTCATTTCTGATCAGATAATACAAAAAAAATGCTTAAATATCTTTTACACATGTTCTTGTTTTTTTTTCTTGTATCAAAATGGATAGTGTATTACAAGTTGATAAAGGAAAATTCAAAGTACCTGAAACCTCTTTACCTGAAAGAGAAGAAACATTATCAAGTTCTTTATCTTCAGAATATATTTATAATTCAAACGTATCAAATGAAACCAACTCTGGGGGATGAACTTTATCACCAGTTTGGAGTTTTTTCATAAAGAAAAAACTATATCAAAAGAATATTTTTCTGCTAAATGTGATTATTGTCTAGCTAAATGGGCAAGATGTGAACTACAAAGACTCGAAGCTTATCTTGCATTCAATTGCCCTAATGCAGATAATGAGGTCTGACAATTATTTATACATCGTATAGCCTTATACGATGACA
The DNA here is from genome assembly GCA_910591965.1 of Dentiscutata erythropus. NCBI lineage: Eukaryota > Fungi > Glomeromycota > Glomeromycetes > Diversisporales > Gigasporaceae > Dentiscutata > Dentiscutata erythropus. The sequence goes on along the minus strand of CAJVPY010001109.1, from coordinate 13,128 downwards.
TTGAAGAATTACATTCAGAAAATTTTAATTTAAAAAAAAAAAGTTAAATAATCAATCTAGTCTTAAAAGATACTTTTCACAAACTGCAGAGGAAGATTTATCTGAAGAACGAATTTATTCTATAAATCATTTATTATTAAAAGCATTTACAGTCTGTGGTATTCTATTTTCTGCAATTAAAAAACCCATTTTTTATTGATCTTCTCCAAAATTTGTGTCCAAACTATCAACAACTAAATTATATGTATTTTTAAAGCTCTAGATAGATGGATGTCTTCCAATGAAAACTCTATATATAGTTTTATAATTTTAACACCTATGTATAATAGATTTTTATATTTATTACATGATTTTTCAGAACATTCACATATAGCTGTATTTCTTGTAGATAAAATTGATGCAATTTTGAATGAAATTGGGTGTGATAAATTCACAGTAATTGTGACAGACAATACTAGCAATATAAAGCTAGCCCAACAAATAATTTATCAAAAATATCCAAAGATTCTAAATCTGAATTGTATTGCACATTGTATCAATCTTATATCAAAAGATATTCTTCATATGTATTATAATACATATATATATTTAACTTATTGTAGCATATTAATAATACTGTATATATATTTTTTAGAATATAGATTCGCCTCTTGTATTATGAAAGAATGTAACAAAATTATTAAGTTTTTTACAAAATCTCATCAGTCAAGTTCATATTTGCATCAAGCAATAAATAAGTTAAAAATTGCTAGTGGCAGCTTAAAGAAATTTGTAGATACATAATAGATGTCCACATATGAACGTACTTTATCAGTTAGTCTAGAGTTGTTGGTGAAACTGGTGAAACTTGGTGAAACTGGTGACTATCTAAAATCTGATTGGCTGGTGAATGCAATAGCCAATTAGATTTTAGATAGCCACCAGTTTCACCAGTGTGATTTAGTTTCACCAACAAGTCTAAGTTAGCCAGCTTGAACGTGCATTTATCAAGATAAATTTATTAATATTTTATATATATTGTAGAAAATAACTAAGTTTTATATTATTTATATTACAAATTATAAATAAAAATTCAGACTTAATTACCAATCGAAATGTAAAACAAATTTTGAGGCAACCATAGTTTTTTTAGATCTTAAAGTCTTGGTTAAAATCTTATCTCCTATTCTAACAGCAATTGTTAATTTGAAAGCATGATCAACAACTTTGGCAGATTAATTTTTACAATTTATTCAACTAGCGGCTGCCATTAAAAAAGTACCAAATTTACGTGCCAAGAGGTTTAAAACTTATTGTATACAAATTTTAAATAAAAGATAGAAGAATTTTAATCTGATATTTACTTACTAGCATATTTTCTTCACCCAGGTTATCGTGGTATGTTGCGTGTTAAAAACCTTTTTTATTTTTTATTTTTTTTATAATTAAGCATATAATTAATTAATTTATTTTTGCCAGACATTGGATTACATAAACAACAATTTGAATCAATTGTAAAGACTGCTATTCAAATATGGCAAGAAGAAAATTATAACAAATATGAATGTGCAAGTCTTGTAGCCTATATGAGATTATTTCATGAAAAAAAAAGGATTTAACTTGCCTTATTGTTTTGAAACTGATACTTCTTTATTGTGGTTGTTAACAAATTATACTGGTTCAAAATCTATCAGACAATTTGCAATCAAGCTTTTTTCAATTACACTTCATTCTGCTGATTGTGAAAGAACCTTTTTATCATTAGGGCAGTTATATGAAAAATGATGACAATGGCTTTCTCTATCACAAATTCAGGCTATGACACAAATTCGATCTTATTATATTTCAAATATAAATAAAGAGCTTTATTTTTTTGGTAAAAAATTATTATTAGATAATTTACAAGAGCAAGTGGCATCAGCAACTTTCATTGTTGAAGATGAAAGCATTACTGAAGACTCTGAAATAGAAGAGGCTAAATGTGATAATTTAGAAATTATTGAATAGTTTGGTATTAAAAATATAGTATGCTTAAGGGATGAAATATTTCAAAATAGTGAATCTGATAATGATAGTGAAAGATTGTATAATGTTGATCCTGAAGAATTTGATCAATTTAATGATGATGAATCAGTAGTTAGTAATAAAATAGGGCAAGGAGTATTTGATTTTGATCCTGCAGACTTAGCAGCTGATTTAATAAAAGAATGGAGCTATGAAGATGATAATTATAGTTTAAGTAGTAAATAAACATATTGATAATAATTCAAATATCATAGATAGGGATATTAATGAAAATTTAAATGTTGTAGAAAATTCTAATAAGAATTCAGAATCTTTACCTATAGCACTTAAAAAAACTTGTCATACAAATTTAAAAAATTAGATTGTAACAATTTAAATAATAAATAAAGTTAGAGTAATATGGGCCAATTTAGGCCCGTGGGTGGGTGAATCCTTGACCCATGCTTGTGGGCCACTCAACCAAATTTAGTTTTGCATCTAAAATTGAATACTGGCAATATAAAATAATATAACTTGCTTTTATTATTATAATAATTATTTTGTCAATAATTTTACCTTACTGTGTATAATAGTTTTACTAATTTCATCAGTTTACAAAATAATAATTTTATATAGAACTTTATATTGAAATAACATTTTTTATAAAAAAATAATTAAAAATTTAACACATCCAGAGATCATCATTGAGAAGCTTGATAAGAGAATTGATTAAATTGATTTGTTAAAGCTTTCTCAATCACCAAGGTTTCATCAATCATCAGGGTTTCATCAAATGTCAGAGGTTTTGTCAAATATTAGGGGTTTCATCAAACATCAGGGGTTTCATCAATGGCAAGGGTTTTGTCAAACTAAACTATAATGAAACCCTTTTGTTATCATAAAAATAATTTTGTCAGGCATCATTAGCCTCAGACTAATGCTTGCCTCAGATTACAGTTGACGCACTTCCGATTCAGATCGTCAGGTGAGGTTTGTAAACTATTGATCTATCATCTAAATTGCAATCTAATAAAAGTATGAGAGTAAAATAAATTGAATAAAAGACTTTTGACTTGGTGCTTTTTTATTCTTGCTATCTTTAATCTCTTTAGCATTTTTCTTACTAGTAGCATTCTTTACTTTAAATCACTTTGGCGTCTTTTTTAACTCCAGTAACATTTTATATCTTCGAATCATTTTGATGCTATCTTACTTCCAGTGGCATTTTTTACATTAAGCCTCTTCAGCTCCATTCTATTCTTTAAATTTCTTTTCCTGAATTTTTGTGGCACATTCTATTTCCAATTAATATGTACTTTTTTTTTATACGTACAGCTTTTTTTTTTTTGCCTAAATTTTTACTGCATACTCTTCCTGTTAAAGTCTTCTCAGCACATTCAACTTCAATGATACTTTTTATTTTATACATTTTTTTTTTGGCAGCAGATATACATACCCCAATTTTGTTATTTGTACCCCTCTGTAAAGTAAAACTTATTTTAACTTTGAGCAATGATATCTCGCCAACCACCTAGTCAAATTTGATAAACTTGTTTTTACAGATTTGTAGAATTCAAATAAAAAAATTGATCGAATTTGACTTGGTGGTTGCTAGATATCTTTGCTCAAAGTTTGAGAAAGTTTTGGTTCAGCTTTATTTTGATAGACGTTTTGAGTTTTTTAAACCTTAAGCGAAGATATCTCACCAACCACCTTGTCAAATTTGATAATTTTTTTTTATTTAAATTCTACGAATCTGTAGAATGCTAATAAAAAAAAGGTTATCAAATTTGACTAGGTGGTTGGTGAGATATCATTGATCAAAGTTTTAAAATATCTAACAAAATAAAGCTGTGCCAAACTTTTTTCCAACCTTTGAGCAAAGATATCTTGACAACCACCAAGTCAAATTCGATCAATTTTTTTTTATTTGAATTCTACAAATCTGTAGAATGCAAATAAAAAAATTAATCGAATTTGACATGGTGTTTGTCAAGATATCTTTGCTCAAAGTTTGAAAAAAAGTTTGGTACAGCTTTATTTTGTTAGATATTTTGAGTTTTTTTAAAACTTCAAGCAATGATATCTCGCCAACCATCTAGTCAAATTTGATGAACTTTTTTTTATTTGCATTCTACAGATTCGTAGAATTCAAATAAAAAAAATTGATTGAATTTGACTTGGTGGTTGTCAAGATATCTTCACGCAAATTTTGAGAAAAATTTTGGTGCAGCTTTATTTTGATAGACGTTTGGAGTTTTGTTAAAATTTTGAGCGATAATATTTCGCCAACCATCCAGTCAAATTTGATAAACCTTTTTTTATTCGCATTCTACAGATTTGTAGAATTCAAATAAAAAAAGTTGATTAAATTTGACTTGGTGGTTAGATATCTTCATGCAAAGTTTGAGAAAAATTTTGGCGCAGCTTTATTTTGATAGATGTTTTGAGTTTTCTTAAAACTTTAAGTGAAGATATCTTGATAACCACCAAGTCAAATTTGATAAACTTTTTTTATTTGCATTCTACAGATTCGTAGAATTCAAATAAAAAAAAGTTTATAAATTTGACTAGGTGGTTGGTGAGATATTTTCGCTCAAAGTTTAAAAAACTCAAAACATCTATCAAAATAAAGCTGTGCCAAAACTTTTTCAAACTTTGAGCAAAGATATCTTGACAACCACCAAGTCAAATTTGACAACTTTTTTTATTTGAATTCTATGAATTTGTAAAATGCAAATAAAAAACGTTTATCAAAGTTTACTAGATGATTGGCATGATATCATCTCTCAAAGTTAGAAAAAAGTTTTACTTTACAGGGGGTACAAATAACAAAATTGGGGGGTATGTATATCTGCCACCTTTTTTTTTTCTGTGTGTAATGACATTCAATAGGTTACACATCTCATTTAACGATCTATACCTAAGATGTGTCGGCTGTATCCGGGGTAAGCATTAGTCTGAAGCACAATTTATATACCTCAAAATTTTGCAAAAAACCTTTTTTATTAGAATACAAAGAGAAATTTTATAAGCAAAAACTATAATACAAGCAATTTTTAAAAAATTGCCAATTTTTTTTAATTTTCATTAGCAAAAAATGCAAAAAATACAAAAAATATCTTTGTTCTCCAGATGTATAGAAGTTAGAAATTAGAAAGCATTGTGTATAAATTCTGGTTAGCCAGACTGGTATTTATAAATTTCATCAAGATCTCGATAAATTCAAATTCAGATATAAATCTAGTTATTATCTGGTTATTATCTGATTTTCATCTTAAATGAATATCAGATTTAAAGGAAATTGACAGGGTATAGAATTAATTTTCTGTTCACGTAATTTCCAAAAGTCTACTATAATAGTCACCCAGATTTGGGTTAGGGTTAGTGCTCAGCAAATATTGCTATATTTTGATTTTCTTTACATTACACCTGACTCTGATTTTTAATTAGTTAACTGATATTAGAAAATTACATGAATGGAAAATCAATATATATTGTTGATTAAAAAAACATCTCTTATCTAAATTCTATATTTATGATGACGGTTTATTAAATGACATGACAACAGGCAAAATATATATGTGTATAAAAATTTTTTTTCTTATATCAAATAGATTTATTACAATTAATTTATATTGAACTTTACCAATATTTACTTGATTTCTTGAGACTAGTAGAAGATGGTATATAATGTATACCAAATATAATAGATAAAAATTTAAAGGTTGTTAACAAGAACAATATGAAGAAATGAGCTAAATTGCATTGAAAAAGACTACAGATAATTGGAAAAGTGATGATTTAAAGACTTGGATTAGCAAAGAATTTGGCAAATGTCCTATTTGAAAAAAGTGGATTATTTGTTAGAAGCTGCATAAAACATGTATTAGCATATCTCTTAATGAAGATTTTTCCAACAAAGATTCTCTCAATAGAGGCTCTCCCTATTCTTCTATCAAACTTGGCTCTTGTTTTTATTGCCTTCTTATACTATTTTCAAAAATATTGAAATCTATATTTACATTGAAGATTGTTAGTATATAATTAGTATTTTATTATAAAGAGGTGTGGCGACTTAGTGTAGTGGTCTAGTTGTCACTCTCTCCAAGTGGCAGGTCTAGAGTTCAAATCCCACTGGTGACAATATTTGAAAAATAGGCCTGTGTTCGGTTGATGGCTATGCTTATCGGTTGGATCTAGAACTAAATCTGTAACTTTGGTCACACCATCTAGTAATGGGAGCTTTGGTGCAATAAACCCGAGGAACCGGCATAACCAAAAACCCATTTGGGAAGACCCGAATCTGGAGGTAGCAGTAATCTTCGACGGTATTACAGGAGGGCTGAATTTGAACCGAGGCCTGAGATCGGAGAACTGAGCGACCAGGTCCTATGGCGGAGCACACACCAGCCGAAACGCCAGGTTGTCGCACCAGAGGAAAAGGTCATACGCTCCGAAAGTATGACCAAGGGGAAGGCATCCTTCAGGTACCTAAAGCCTGGGCATACCAACCCTTCCGGGTTGCTGGCTGGAAGTAAAGGAGGAACCGATAAAGAATCCGGATAAGAAAACAGTTCAAATGTGAGTACTGGGGTTGTTGTGAACCGGATAAGGGCAAGAAGCGATCAATGGGGTCATGTGTCAAGGAACTGCGGATTCATAAGAGTCCTATACTACGGGGGTAGGGACCTGAGACATTATTGATGGACTTGAAATATGTCAACAAATTGCAAGTGGAAACTTTGGCAACTGCGGAAAAATTGTTGTGAGTGGGACACAAACAATCTAAGCCTGGTAGGTTGCTTACCTTGCCAGCAGTATTAGGTCGGAGGTAAATTGTGATACTAGAGATACTTCGAATTATCGCATAAGGTAGTTCCCAGATATAGATAGTTGACCATAGCCTTAGTCTCGACATACATAAAAAGTTAGTTGTATCACATGTCTGTAATAGATATAATAGATATATAGTTAACATAATAAAAAGTATCTAGAGAAGCGATCTCACCTTGAGAAAAAAAAAATAGACAAGATTTTTTGCTCAAGTTTTTTGAATAGACTTTTCTTCTATATTTACACCTTTACAATAAGGAATAATAATTCTTGATAAAATAGAACTTTTTATTAAAGAAACTGTTGTTGATTATTTATACTTATAATTAGTTCAGTTTCTACAATTAACAATAACTATTAGATAATAAAAAATATTATTAGTACTATTATAAATTTTTAATTAAATTCTATATCAGTTGTTTGCATTGTAATTAGAGAGATAAATAATATTTTTTTTACAAATTTTTTTTATTAAAAATTAGCTTAAATATGAACTAATATGTAATCAAGATATAATTTAATTGTTAACTAAACTTTTTTTTATTAAATTAATATTTTTGTCTCTTAATTAATCTTTCTTTACTAGTTTTGTACCTTCTAAAAATAATGCTATAAATTCAAGGGCAAAATTGTCTTTTGCAAAGCAAAAATAGTATAATTTAGGTTTTATTTTTTGGTTTAAAAAGTTATAAGAGTGAATTAAGAGTGCTAAACATATTAATATAATATATTATATAAGTAAACCCAAATTTAATATTTAAGAAGTAGATTGATTATTTTGCAGGATTAATTGAGCAAAATCTATAACTATATCATTTATCAGAGAATATAATATCTATAGCCAAATTGCTTAATTAACTTCTTTTAAGTTTTGTTTTTGATATTTATTAATTAGTACAAGAATTGTATTAATATTTCCAAATATATATATCTATTTATAGTTTTTTAACACTATTTCTAAAAATTATTTATCAACTTCTTTCAAGTTTAATTATATAACTTCTTCAATTTATTTTTAAAAAATTAAATATAAAATTAAATTTAAAAAGTATATTAAGATTATTTTTAGCTTGTATATAGATATATAAAGAAATTAAAAATTTAATAGTATATCATGATTTAAAAGAATAATTAGAAGGAAGTTAATTAAATTTGTTTTTAAAATAGCATTATAACAATTAGCAATTGTTATTTGGTTTAATAGCTTGGTTTTGTTGTTTATATTAATAATTGTATAAAATTTGTTATTTGACTTCAGCTTTTAGTTAAATAAATTTTTGTAAATTAAAGTTATTTAAGTTTATATCAAAAAAATGACTATTTATATTATTCTTTTTTTGCTTTCTAATATTTTTTTCTAACAAATTAAAAAATTATTCTGTATTTTTAAATTCAAAATTCTACTAGTTCAAGTTATACTAAAAAATTTAATTTTCAAGTATAGTAAAATTAATAACTAAATATATATTTTGTTTATTCTTGATTTTAAATTAATGTTTATAATTAACAAATTTTTATTGAAAGTAAGAAAATAAAGATTAAAGAAACTGGCTTTCTAAGAAACTTTTAGCTTAATAACTCTACTTATATTTCAAGATACAAAGAATACCTAGTTTATGTAATACTCTTTTTATCATAGTATATATTATATCAAAAATTTAATTATTGCTTAAATTTTCTAATTAAAATAATATTAACTACTGTATTTTCCTACTACTAAAAATAAGCTACTTCTCTCTTAGGCAAAAAATATAAAAATCTCTTTAACCTAAAAATAAGCTTTCATCAAATTTTTTAAAATATTTTAATAGTTATTATATTTAATAGTCAAAATTGTACTAAGTAAATCTATATTTAGCACTTAAAACAAGTTGTTTCAAATATAGAGATGTGGCAATTTAGTGTAGTGGTCTAGTTGTCACCCTCTCCAAGCAGCAGATCTAAAGTTCAAATCCCACTAGTGATAATTTTGAAATGTAGGCCTGTGTGTAGATGATGGCTTTTTATCAGTTGGATCTAGATTAATCTGTAATATTGGTTACACCATCTAGTAATGGAAGCTTCAGTACAATAAATTCAGAGAACTAGAATTCATTTGGCAAGTTCCAAGCTTGGAGGTAGCAGTAATTTACGACAGTACCACAAGAGGGCTAGATTTGAACTGGGACTCAAGATTGAAGAACTAAGCGACTAGATCCTAATAGCAAAGAACACATAGCTAAACTGCTAGGTGTTATACTGGAAAAAAAGAACATATGCTCTAAAAGTATAGACCAAGAGGAGGGCATTCTTCAGACACCTAAAGCCTAAGCAGACCAATTTTTCTGAGTTGCCAGCTAGAAGTTAGAGAGAAACTGATAAAGAATCTAAATAAGAAAACAGTCTAAATGTGGGTACTGGAGTTGTTAAGAACTAGAACAAGGGCAAAGAATATGTAATAGGCATCTAATTAAAAAGGTTGGTGCTTGAGAAACATCTATAGAATGGCAGCACCCCAAAAGGTGTCATGAGATATGAATATGGAACAACAGGTCAATATATACTAATTAGCAAGAAGTTATAGAAACAAGCATGTAAATACATGTGTTGGATATGTACTGCTATATTAGGTTTACTTTGAAAATAGACTAGATTTATATTAGTTAGTAAGTCCTAAGGCAAGATGCAAATCTAGTTTGGGTAATATCAAATATCTACTTAGTTTAGTGAGGAAACCCATTAGGTTACAGGGTAGATGAAGGTAGTTAGGACCACCTCTATAGTTGAGATGCAGGTATAGTAGATAGTATAAAACTTTTAGCATAGCACTACTGCTTTGTGTGGACTACTTAAATTAGACAACAAAAGTGTATGTGTAGCTTGATGTACTATTGTTGTAATTATATTATAAAACTTCATCTATACTCTAATAAAAAGTTCTTAGGCCAATGAAGATCATCTTAATACCAAAAAAAAACAAGTTGTTCTAAATATAAAAATACATATATTTTAAAAGTTTTATACAATTTGAATAACTTTTTATTAATAAATTTTTATATTTTAGATTTAAACTTATAATACAAATTATTCTAATAAAAAGTTATCCAATTGTATAAAACATTCATAATATATATGTTTTATATTGTAAACAATTTTTATTTATGCTAAACATAGATTTACTTAGTACTACTTTATTTAATATAAAATAATCAAAAATTAATTTGTTTTTAAAATAAGTTAACTTGAAAATTTTTGTATAATTTTTGTTCAAAAATAGTAGTCTATTTTCAGAAAAATATAGTAAAGCAAGGCTTATAGCATTTTTTGCAAAAATGAATTAACTATAATTTTATAAAGCAGAAATTCTTTTATATAATTTGATATTTAAATCATTGATTTATATAATAAAAATTTTGCCAATGTCTTCTTTTTGAAATGCTGTATATGATTAAATATAATCTAAAATTAAAATTTATATATCTAGTTGTTAATTTTTGCTACAAAATTATAGAAAAGGTTGTATAATTAGCCAGCAAATATTGATTTTACAAATAGTATTAATAATAAATTATTATTAATAGAAGCATGCCATTTATCATATGATATTTTTTACTTAGTAGCTATTTCTATCTATATATAGTGTAATCACTTTATATAATTTTGATTGGTTAATATCATATATAGATATAATTACTACTTTTAACCATATATCTATAATAAAAATTAAATGATAAATAGCTTACCTCTTATTGTAATACTAAATTTTAAATATGAATTTTGCAAAATAGAAAAAATGCTATAAGCTTTATTTTAGTTACTACTAGTTTTTTAAATATAATTTTTTTTAACTACTTATTCTAATAATTTGTTAGAAATTTTTGATATTCAAGTATTTTAGCATCTTGTCTATATAGTATCTAAATTAATTTTAAAGACTCTTTACTAGATAGTTTTAGATAAATTGATGTAAGTTAGAAAAATAGATATAATTAAAAATTGTTTTAAATAATAATAATTATTTTAATAATAATAATTATTTAACAATTAGTAGTACATTAACTTTTTCTAATAATCATCTGTACCAAAAAATTTAACTATAATTTTTTTTTGTAATTAAGATAATCTCTTGACTAGAGTTTTTTATTAGGTTATTAAATTATTATATACTATTATTGTACTTTATAATATGTTATACTATATATAAATACCTCTCCTAGGATCTACTATTTCTAGTTTATCCTTGAGATAAACCTAACAGAGTAATAAATATACTATATATTTATACATCTGCATATTCTGTTATATCTTTTCTAACTAGTATTTGTTACACTGCTGTTATATGAAGTTATATCTCAAGCTATCTTTTAGGGTACTACCATAACTCAATTCATATCTTTTGCCTGTTACTTACTCCTACCCTTATTAGATTTATGGCAAACCCTAGTACCTACTTTTTGACATATAGGTTCAGCTCTAGAGATATCTTTGCTTTCAATATAGTTAGCCTAAAAGGATTTTTCTTTTTTTACGGCCAGGTTGGAGTGAACTCACTCTTCATAAAGATTATAATTGTCAGACCTCCTGTTGAGTTTCCAATATAGTCTTACTTTCTACAGTACTGTCAAAAGTCAGCCACTACTCTCAATTCAGGTTTTTCTAAGCAGGTTCTCTGTACTTAAAATAATCTCTGAGATTCATGTTGATCTTGAACTTATTAAGTGTTTGCATTACCTAAACTAGTTAGTATTTTTTTATAATTCTAGAGTTTTTTCAAGTAATACAAATACTAGTAGATCTTTTAGTAGACCAACTTAATAGTTCTGGTTTGATCTAAGACTACAAATCTCTGTGATTTAATAATTAATACTCTAGTTACCATAATACAAGTCTATTTTTTAAAATCATTGTCTATGGGATTTGAACTCTAGACCTGCTGCTTGATAGAATAATCAACTAGACTACTTCACTAAGCCACAACATCCTTCTAACTACAATTTTTATAAAAACACAATAATATATAGTAAATACAGGGTATACTAGCAGCAATAAGTCAGCAGTTGGAGAGTTAGAGTCTTGTAGCCTAGTGGTCTAGACACCTAACTCTTCACAGACAAGGTCAACAGTTTGATTACAGCTAGTGGTAATTAATTTAATTAATTATCTCTGTAACCTTTAGAAGCTTTTGAATGCGAAACTCTATAGCAATAAGACTATGTGATGTACATATTTGACTGATAAAGAATTCTTGAAAGGAGCCTCAAGCCATGGAGAAGACTAGGTACTGTGTGTAACATGTGTTATGAAAGGTAATACTGCAGAAAGCTATGAATGTGAATTCATAATTGGCAAGGTAGCACCAACAACCTTAAAGCAGCATTGGGATCTTGATTGGGAAAATAGCTAAATGCGGTATATCCAGAAGTAGTAAAAGAAGCAATGAATATAGTAAGGGGCTGTGGTAAGAGAATGACTTTACCAAATATAGAACACCTCTGGCATGAAAAAACAAGAAAACCAGCTAAAAGAAACCCCAAAAAGTATAAAAGAAGCAAGTGATTTGGTAATACAAAAATAAAGACAAGTTAGGGCAACTTGCATCGCATTATGTAACATTCAACACCGCCTGCATGATGCATATGGCACATCTCTAATACTTACTAAATTCAACCATAACTGCATTATTACTATACAGTTACTACACATTAAGCAATTTAAATCTCTGCATAGTACTAGCCAATCAATTCTATACGTAGTAAAATTATCATCTACTTAACGGTATTGTTATACAGAATACAAATATGCATGCGGCCAGATATGAAAATTTTTTAAAATTACGTTTTTGATAGACAATATAAGTTAACTAATAAGCTAATCAAAAATGTAACTATTGATATAACTTTTGTATAACCTTAATTAAACATTAAATTTCCTCCGTTACGCTCCGGTCAAATTAAAATTTGTATTTCATTCAAAAAAAAATGGACTCTGAACAACTTTATGAACTTGGTTACAATTATCGTTATGGTATTGGTGTTAATAAAGACGAAAAGAAGGCTTTTGAATATAATATGAAAGCAGCTGAGTTAGGAAATTCAAGTGCGATGCATGCACTTGGTTTATATTATTATTATGAAATTGGAGTAGAAAGAAATTACCAAAAATCATTTGAATATTATAAGCGATCGGCTGATTTAGATAATGCTAATGCAATGTGTTGTATTGGTATTTGTTATAGAAATGGGACGGGAGTTGCTGAAGATTGCAATAAAGCATTTGGATATTTTGAAAAAGCTGCTAACATGGGTGTTCACGTAGCAATGAGTAATGTTG
>CAJVPY010001108.1:0-21028 GCA_910591965.1 Dentiscutata erythropus | reverse complement strand
GTATAATGCCACATTGGGTGACTAGTAATAGTAGCACAAATGTAATTAGAAACTGTATATACAATTGTTCTGTAAGGCATTTATCATAACTAATAAAGTTTCTACGTTGGCAATATAAAAAAAAAAAAAAAAAAAAAAATAGCAATTTAAATTAATCGCAACTTCATATATAATATTTTTATATAATATTTAATAAAAAATACAAAAAATGTTTTAAAACACATAAAAATAAAAACCATGTTTTTTGCCATTCTTATTATAGTGCTACTTCATGGAACCTGAATTGTAATCTTAAAACCCAGTGGTTAAAGAGCTATCTGAAGATAGCAAACTAGTTAGAAAAATATAATGGTTAAGGTGAAGTCTTATATGAAAGATATACAACTATTGCAGTTGTTATATACTTTTTGGTTGATATTTAGTATAGATTTGAATATATAAATAATATAAGATTATTTAATATAAAAATAATTATTTAAACTAATCTAAACAAATTTGTAAATAGTTAGAGTTAGGATAAGGGTCATAGTATAGTTTTTAGTTAGCTTTGAGTTAGGGTTAGAGTTTTTTTATATTAAATAATTTTATAATATTTATATATTCACATTTATACTAAATAAGATCCCAATTTTTATAAGCCTGGCACAGATTATAACAGTGTATATTTATTTTGCTCTTTTGGTATTTCGAAGTTTCAACAACTGGATATTTCTAACTACAGTCAAACCTCTTTATAATTACAAGTTGGTTGCATTCTATTTTGGTGATTATATAGAAATGTGACTATAAATAAAATATCTTTTATAGTTACATAACCTAAGGCCAATAAGTAAAATATTTATGCATATTTGAAATACTATTTTTTTTTTTTTTTAAAAAAAATTTGGCAGTCATGCCTTTACTTTATTAGGCTTTGTAATAATCAATCTAGACTATTAAAATTTTAGAGAGACTTATTGGTAAGTGATATACTCTAAACATGTTGGCAGATAGTGTATGAGAACTATCTCTAAACGACATATGCTGCATCCGAAAGCCACACAACTATACCTAAATTACAAGTAAAGACTAACCCAGTTGCTCACTGAGTACTTATATTCGACCTGCTATAGTAGGATTCTCCTCCTTCCGGGCCTCTTCTGCAATTGGACAAAACCTGGCTCTTAACAGATGGTATCTACTGCCCGTCATGACCACCTTTTTCTTCTTTCAAACCTCTTCTACCTAAGCTCAACAACATAATTAAACCCTTATTCATACATAAAAGTGAAAAAAATAAAGCTATGTTTATAGAAGACATAAACATTTTGGAAAAAAAAACACCTTACGATAGAAAAAAAAAACTTTTCAACAAATTCTAAAACAGTCTAACATAAATAAACAAAGATGAAAAAAGCGAAAAAAAGAAAGGTAGCCATAACACACTATTATAGCTCATGCCAGACATAAGGATAAAAATTATATAATAATTGCAACTAATTAATATATTTCAATTGTAAGACATCGCCTTATTGTAGAGGACTCGTTCTGGGCACCGTTAAAACTCGTGTATCTCCTAAATGGGGCACTGATCTCTTCCCCATAACATAGCACCATATTAATAAACAAAACAAACATGTGGTTGCATTCTACTGAGTACATCCAAATTAGAAAGGTGTAAACAATATATTTGAAATACTATTAAAATATTAAAATGTTTGATAGTAATCCAGTAGACCAATTTGGATAAAATAACTACCAAAGTATTTAATTCAATGAGATGATTTTAGAGAGTCCAAATCATCCAAATATAATTGCAAGATGCTAAAATCATTAAGAATTTTTAACTAAAGTATTTAAATTTAATCAATTTTTAACTATATAAAATGATACAAATTCTTAATGATCATAGAAGCCTGTGATTAGATTTTAACAATCTTGGGCTTATTAATATTTTGGTAGTTGTTTCATTTAAATTGAACCACTGCATCAAAAGATATTTGCTGTCAACCCTTTTAAATAAGCATGAATATAAATATTAGCCAATCAGATTTTGTAATCTATTTTAGTCAAAATTTGTGACTATAAAGAGAATTTTTACTAATAAAATTAATAAAAAAATCCAAAATTTTTTGTAATAGTAATTATAAGCGATTTGTAACTATAAAGAGATTTTTTACTATATTTAAGTCTATTGCACAATATTGAGTACTTATATAGAGGTGTGACTATATGGAGTGTGACTATAGAGAGGTTAGACTATACTTATTTCAAATGACTGTTAGTGGTAATACTTTAAGTAGCTTGATCTTTTTCAAATTAAACCATATCCAATAAAGGAGAATCTGGTATGAGTAAATTTTGTATATGGCTTTGACTAAATAAACAAGAACTGCTTTTGTAGATAGTCAAAACAAGCATATTATGAAATTTTTAACAATATAGATACTGCATCTCATTTTTATTTTTCTTTCTTTTCCTTCTTTTTATATATAGTGTTAGAGTAAAATTTTTTTTATACAATATTATATAATTTTTACAGCCTAGCACAGACAAAAATAGTGTTATCATAGCCATTTTTTTTGTAACCTTCTTCTTCTCTTCTCTGTTTTCTTTTCTATTTGTTTTTTTCTTTTCACTTAGTTTAGTATTTTCATCTTTTTTTATTTCTTTTTAATTTTTTGAATTTCTTATTGTTTATTGATAGATTCTTCTACCTAGAAAGCTAGAAGAAGAAAATTGGGAAAGAAGATAGTTATAACAAGTTGGTAAACTAGGCTAGTAATCCAGAGTGGATCCTTCTAACTGTTAATTAGAACAAACTGGGAAGGCTAAACTTATCTTTGGCAGGTTATACATACTGTAGGTGCTAGCAGTAGTTAGATATCTAAAAGTAACTAGATAAGCCATATTTCAATTTTTTTGTCAAAATAACATTGTGTATCAATTATTTTTAAATAATTAAAATACATAAATAAAGCTAGGCATGTGACATGATTGTTCAAATTCTTTAAAAAAAAAAATTTACATTTCAGATAATTATTACCTATAGTTAATTTTTAATTAAAATTCAGAATTAGGATATAATATGTAAATTAATTTTGTATAACAAAAATAATAAATTTTTTAAAAAACTATTTATATTTTAAAATTTTGTCTATTAAATCATCTTTTAAGCTTTAATAAAAGAATTTTTTGCTAAATATTACTATATAAAAAGCTTTATTCTAATTTCTAACTCTAATTTTTAACTATTACTTTTGAATTTAACTACAAATCACTAGTGGTGATCATCACCACTCCTAGATATTTTTAGAGTTAGGGTGCAGGTATTAAGAATTATTTTTTTTTATATAAAATAATATAGAGCTAATACAAGGTCTTCGGGGGTCCTAAACATTTTTACTTAGGATACCCGATCAAGTTTACTTAGTACGTTTTTGAGATATAAGCATCTTGGTGATGATCACTGCCAGTTATGGTTAGTAATATTCATTACTTTTATTTTAATATTAAAAAAAATAAATTTTTGGTTTGCTAAAAATTAATTTTGTTTAATTTTTTTAATAATTATTTTATTATAAAAATTTTATATTTTAGTATATATGTATTGTGATATATATATATAACTCTTTCCAACGATTATCTGGACCAAAAATTCCAAAAAATCTTTTGACCAAGAAGAAGCATAAGTGACTATAATGATACTATAAGATATGGGAAAGAAGGCTCCAGGACAGTAGTTGTTGTTTAGAGGTAGTTCTCATATGCTATCTGCTGACAGCTTTAGAGTTTATTACTTCTGTACCTTGGTAAGCATGGCACTTGTCATTCAGAGGTAGTTCTCATACACTATCTGCCGACAAGCTCAGAGTTTATCACTCACCGAAAAAATTAAATACTGTGCATTGTTGGGATAGTCTGGTGTAGACTTTTGAAAAATAAAAAAACTAACACTCCTTCTCTTTAGTGATAATATAGTCTTTCTTTTTGCCACTTCTGCTGACCTTACCAAAATTTTTAACAAAAAGTGTGTATTTTGGCTTACCCCTTTCAAAAGATTGGCATTGTTTACTCTTATCAAATTGGAATAGACTCAGTAGAAGGCAACCACGTGTTTTGTTGATTTACAAATACAGTGCTATGATATAAGGATGAATACAGCACCCTCGTTTAAGAGATACCCAAGTTGAGTCAGTGCGTGGAATGAGTTTTAAAAATAAAATGAACATTTTATAATGAGGTATAATAAGTAGTTGCAATTATTATATAATTTTTATTATTATGGTGAGCCTGTCATGGCTAACTTCCATATTTTTTTCACTTTTTTCATTTATATTTAATTTATGTTAGACTATTTTAGAATTTTATTTTTTTTGTGTTTTTTTTCCACCATGAGGCGTTTTTTTCTAAGATGTTTATGTCTTATATAAACATGGCTTAAATTTTTTTTTTTTATGTATAAATAAGAGTTAATTATTTGGTCGGGCTTAGGCAAAAGAAGTTTGAAAGAAGGGAAGGTAGTCATAACAGGCAGTAGAAATCATTTGTTGAAAGCTGGTTATTATCCTAGTTCAGGTGGGACTGGATAGAAGAAAAACCTACTATAGCAGGTCGCACATAGGTACCAAGTTAGTAACTGGGTAAGTTGCAACTCATAATTTAGATAACTTAGGGTGTATCTTGGGTACAGCACTTGTCATTTAAAAATAGTTTTCATATGCTATCTACTGACTTGTTCAGAGTTTATCACTTACCAATAAATCCTCTTAGCAAATTATATCGTTCTAAATGAATTGTACCAAATCTAATAAAGTTGTGGCATGATTGCTGAATTTAAACAAAAAAAAAAAAAATTGTGATATATATAAGATCTAATATAATATAAAATTAAAACAATAAATTAATAGATTAGATTTACTGTTTTGTATTAAAACTAAACAGTTTTATAAAATTTATAAAGATACCAAAACCTAATAAATTAAATAATTTTAGAAATATAGTGACTTAGTATAGTAGTTTAGTCATTATTTTCTTCAAGTAGCAAATCTAGAGTTCAAATCTTATAAATTATGATTTTGAAAATAGACCTGTATTATAGTTAATAGCTATGATTATTAGTTGGATCTAGAATCTAATCTGTAATCTTGGTTATATTATCTAGTAATAGAAGCTTTAGTGCAATAAATTCAGAGAACCAGAATAACTAAAAACTCATTTGGAAAGTTCTGAATCAGGAAATAGCAGTAATCTTTGATAGTACTACAGAAAGACTGAATTTAGAACTGGAGATTAAGATTAGAGATCTAAGCGATTAGAGAGGATATATTAGCTAAACTATCAAGTACTAAATATATTGGAGAAAAGGAATATATGCTCTGAAAGTATGTATTAAAAAAAGGGAGATTATGAAGTATTTAAAACCTAGGCAGACCAATCTTTTTGAGTTGTTAGCTAGAAATAAAGAAGAGATCAATAAAAAATTTAGAAAAGAAGAAAGCCTAAATATAGGTACTAAAGTTATTATAAATATTTTAAAAGCAAGAAGTATATAATGAGTAACTAATTAAGAAGATAATAGCTTGAGTAACTATAAAATAGCAGTATTCTCAAAAGATAGTATAAGATATGAACATAGTATAGTAGCACTATATATACTAGTTAAAAAAAAGCTATAGAACATGCAGGTGGATATATAGTTAACTCTCTCTAAGTGCATGTTTTCTAAGTGCAGATCATATTAAATTCTCTCTAAATGCAGATTTTTTTTTGGTCCCAAGCTATATAAAATTATAATAAACTTATATTTTCTAAGTGCAGATTCTCTTTAAATGCAGAATTTTTTTTTACTTAAGAAAATTTTATAGATTCTAGCAAGCTATACTTAGAGGAAGCCAACTATATATATAGAATATGAACTGCTTTGTTAGGTTTATTGTGTAAATAAAAATACTAAAAATAGTTAGTAGATCTTAAGGTGGATGCAAAATCTAATTTGGAAATCTATTTTTGTATAGTGAACAATACTTAGAGTTAGATTAGTAAACAATAGCAGTTATGTCTAGAAAGTTTAAAAAAGTATTCTCCATAGTTAGAATACAAATATAGCAAATAGTGTAGAGCTTTTAGTATACAACTAATACTTTGGGCAGATTATTTAAATTAGATACCAAAAGTATACATATAGCTTGATATACCCTTATTATAATTATAAAAACATTATCTATTACTAATAAAAAGCCTCTGGCTATAATATTACAAATCAAAAATTGCAACTAATTACAACTAATTAAAAAGTTGATAATTAATTAATTAAAAAATTTTTGGCAACTTATATTAAAATCAAATAAAAATTGAATAATTGAAAAGTTGACAACTAATCAATTACAAAATTTTTGACAATTTGTATTATCTTGATATCAAAAAAAAATTAAATAATTTTAATATTTAAAAATCACTATATGTTGCTTTATTTAAAAATATAAATTTTATTTATATTTATAATATAAATAATAAAAAATAATAATTTGTAATTTAGATACCAAAGAGATTAACTTTTCAGAAAATTTTAATAGTTTAGAAAATTATTACAAAGCCTAATAAAGTAAAGGCAAGACTGCTGAATTTATTAAAAAAAAAAAATAAAAAATAATAATTTTATAATTTGCTACTATTTTGCAAATATGAGTATACTAAATTTAATATAATATAAAAAGTTATTATATAGTTAACTATAAAAAAAAATTAAATTTTACTTTCAAAAAACAATAAATTTTAAACAATAAATAAAAAATATTTAACTTATTATATTTGCATTATATAATAAATAGATATACTAGGTCTAACAATCTGTATTTATTTTTCAAGTAGCTATATAGCTACAATAAGTAGTTATACAATTATAACAGCTTATATATTGGTATTAAATATATTTTCTTCTATTTCATAAAACTGCAAAATCACTATTAAAACTAGTAAAATTATATTTAAAATTATCCAAATTTTGATTTTTCTTTTAGTTTAATTGGCAATTAATATATTAGTATAGAATTCAAGAATTGATTTTGTTAATTGCTTATGAAAATTAACATGCTTTGTATCTTGTCTTTTCAGAACAAATTAACAATATATGAAGAAGCTATTAGCTTCTGCTACAGAATAATGTATGTTATTATAAATTATAACAATTGTGACAGATTAAAATAAAATCAGATTAAAATGAAATTTTCTATTTTTTAGAAAAATTTTAAATTTTTTAGAAGTTATTTTTTAGAGTTTTTTTTTAGTATTAGTATTAGAGCTTAGGGTTAGGGTTATTAATAAATAAGTATATATAGGTTTTATAAGCTTTAAAGATGAGCAAGAGAGATTCTTAGTTTTATTTTAATCTGATTTTATTTTATTTTGTAACAATAATTAATTATATCTATTGCCAATTTATATTTACAAAACTCATCAAATATAATAAGCTAATAAAATATTATATTGCTAAAATCCTTAATATATTATTTTATTTCTGACTCAAGAACTGTTATAAAACAACTAGCAAGAAAAATAATATTTTTGTGATTACAAATATTGTTTAACTAACAAAAGATTTATATTTATTCTTAAAAGTATTTGTGATATCATGAGAAAATTTTTAGGCCAATAATAGTGTTTTTTTATTTGTAAAATAGAATAAAGACCATGGCTATACAAAGTAATATATGTATTTGTACTACCAAACCACAAATTTGCAATAATTGTTTTACTACTATAAAACTATAGTTTTACTAATCTTAATACTAATGCAACAGTTGGTAGGTATTGGTTTAAAATTTTTTTTATACTATATTCCGAGGCTCTATTAGATTTAACTTTAAAAACAAATTAAACTATATATTTGTAATGGCTTTAAATTCACAACTAATTAGATATAGCTTTTTGATATTTTTTGTTAAAATAAACTTCTATTTAACTTATCTATCTATTAATATATTAATTTATTTATACAAAGGTATAATCTAGATAAAATAGCTTGTATAGTACTTGGCAAAATTAAACAAAAACTTGATTAGCGAGTTTTTGAATCTATTAATTTACAGTATTGTATATTAAATACAGATTTTGTTTTTAATATATAATATAAATTTAACAGAGATTCAATCTTACTTTAGACTTCATAGTAACTAATATGAAGTTTAAAGTCAGATTAGAGTAAATATAGATTTTATAATTGAAACACAATATTATAAATCAATAAATTCAAAAACTCAATAATTGAGTTTTTTTTAAGTACTAAGTTTGCATAAAATTTTCATTAAATACATTGTGAAACTGCTATACAAAATAAAAGAGTTATTGTTTTCTAATATATTTATTAATATCAAGTACTTGATAATATTTCAAAACTGTTAGTGTATTATGTATTAACTAAAAGTCAATAAAACTCTATTTGTTTTTTGTTTAGTTAACTAATAATCACAAATATTTGCATATTTTACATATATTATAATTGTTAGTATAGCAATAAATCTTATAATTCTATTTAGATTAAGTTAATCTATCTTGTTTTATATTTATATACATGTCTATTTGTTGATGAAATTACTATTAATATAATAAATCAACAAGCAAAAAATACTTAAAAACTGTTTAGATATTGCATTAAAGACATCAACAATATATACAACTAATGTATTAGAATAAGAGTGGAATACTTAACAAGGATTAATTATAGCAATTTCATCAATTCATCATATGTTATTTCTGTTACTAATATTTATTGCTTTTTTACCCTTACTTTGACTACTCTTACTATTACTACTACTTGCCTTTTCTAATTCATTATTTATATATTAATTAGTACTCATACTTCTCAAAAAAGAATTTACAAACTTTACATATTTTACTAAAGCTTTCAATTCTTTTTTTAGTTGTAAGTTAAGAGAAATTATCTAATGATTTTTGCCTAATACTACTTGTAAAACAGTTGCTAAAAGTTGTTTAGTTTTTTATAATTCCTTTAAAAGTGAATATACAATACTTTTGTTAACAACAGAGCTCAAACAGAAACTTTAACATCTTTTTTGATATTCAGAGAAATTTATTTTATTATTAATATTAAAAAAAAAGATAAAAAAAAGCTTAATAGTCTTATAAGAAAAAAATTTTCATACATCTATATATGAGGGTACTAGTAAAAACTAAACAAATTATTTCTAAGTAAATTTTTTTTAACTTTGAAATAAAATATCTCAACAACTATTAAACCAAACTTAATAATTTTTTTATTTTAATTCTATGTAGTTATAAAATTAAAATAAAAAATTTTTTATCAAGTTTGCTTTATTAGTTGTTGAGATATTTTA
This sequence comes from Dentiscutata erythropus, assembly GCA_910591965.1. Lineage (NCBI taxonomy): Eukaryota > Fungi > Glomeromycota > Glomeromycetes > Diversisporales > Gigasporaceae > Dentiscutata > Dentiscutata erythropus. Next base: position 11,696 of record CAJVPY010001108.1, on the reverse strand, counting down.
ATTTAAAATTTTAAAAAAAACTTATTAAAAACAATTTGCTTGATTTCTACTAGCACCTCCTCATATTTATAATACTCACTAGTATCTATATATAGTTTTTTTTTATAGCTAGTGTATTAGGCACTCAAGAGCATCTAATTCATAATAACAAAGAAATTAATACCCAAAAATAATCAAGATTTTTTGAAATTATTTAATGCCAACAACTAGTTTTAATTTATTTAAACAATTGCTTTTTTATATTTTAGTAATTCATTGATTCATAATAAATACAAATTAGATATATAATGCTAACTTACTTACTATTTTAGCCTTTTTTATATAGATAGATTTATTTAATATAATCATTGTCTTGATGATCTGATATAATACTTTATAATAGATGTATAATTTTGATTTATATGAAACTCCAATAAGCCTATAGTATTTACTGTAAAAGCTTCTTGACATAAGTAACTTGTTAATTTTAAGCTAAGTATCTTTTTGTAATTGATAAAAATTTTAGTTTATTTACTATCATAATTTAGTACAAAGTACTAAATTTAGTACAGGTAAATCCAATCCATTAATTTATTAGTTTAGTGTTAGAGTAGAGTTAGATTAAGATTAGAATAGTGTGTTTTAGCAAAAGATTTTAACCCAAATTTTGAAAGAAAATTTTTTTGTTAGAATACAAAAATTGGTTTTATAAGCAAAATTTTAAGCTACAAGTGATTTTTTAGAAACATTGCTATTTTTTTCAATTTTATATTATATGATATTATGATATGATTAGTTGATTAGATAGATATGTTACAGCACAGGTGTGTTAAATTATATAACTCTTATTAAAATTAATCAGTAAATTAAAAGTTGATTATTTTTTCTTTTTTGATTATTTTTTTTTTATTATTTGTTTTTATCTTTTTCCATTTTCTTTCCCTCTTGAAGAAGGAAAAATGTTAAAAAAAAGACAATCTTGACAAACTAGCAATAAGCTTTTAGTAATTTAATGGATAATCATCTAGCAAGTTAGATGCTAGAGATAAGAGTATATATTGCTACAATAGATCATATCTGGGCACTCTTGTAAGCGGCTGGGTAAGTCTTTATTGAAAAATAGTAGAGTTGAAGGCTTTTAGTTATTGCAGGCTATTTGATCAGACACTTTTGTATCTTTGAATACGTACTGCTAGCCAATAAAGGCAGGATTGCTAAAGTTAAAAAAAAAAATTAAAAGTTGATTATTATCAAAGATTTAAAATTTTAATAGTAATTAAATATATATGAGTGTTACCAAAAGAAAACCCGACAATTTATATATAGTCTATATTTAAATTGCCGGGTTTTCTTTTGGCGACACTCATATAAGAATTTGCTAAATATTGAATGCAATGAGAAAATTTTACGGATGGCTAAATATTTATGAAAAAAAGTATGTTATTTTTGAATACTTGTTTTCTATAATTTGTATTATATAATACCAATAATTGTTTTCTTTAAAATAGTAAATATAAGCTATATAATATGTGTTATACATATGTCAAATAAATTATTTATTTACTTTTCAGAAATTTCTTATACTATTCTAAATGATATTACTTGCCCTAAATTAAATGTTCATTATATTTCAACATTACAAATAATGCTTAATTACAGATAGAATTATGCAATTCTACTCGAGCAAACTGAATTATCGTTATCAGTTATAAGAACTTTTATTACCATACTACAAATTTTCATTGGTAAAAGTGTAATACGAATTTTATTGGATAGATTTATAGATGCTCGTAGATTCTCTTAATATAGGTGAATAAAAGTATAAAGAAACCACAACGAACAACCTTAACCTTTGCAAGTATAAAGTTTTTATAAACCTTGGCCCGGTAACACTTATTTTTTTCTTTAAAAGCATTAGCAATAATAGCAAACACTTGCATTTTTTTCACTATTATGTGAAGAGATAAATAACCGTCATAAATTCATTACGGATAAGAAATTAAATAAGTAGCAGCTTGTCTTAAATATTTCAAATAATAAATGAATATTATATTATTGACTAAGGGTTCTCAAGCGCCTCACCCGAAGGGTCGGAGGTAAAATTTTAATTAGTCGGAAAATTAGCTGAAGCAGCATTTTGTCTCGATCACGGGTAGATGATTTATCGTATTATTTTGACGCATTGTAGTAATTTATTGTATGATTTATTGTATGATTTCGTATGTGATTTTATGACGTAATGACATAGATTTGAGATTAGTATATAGTATTTAAGGGGAATGCTTTTTTCAAAAAAGGTAATTTCTGTTTTTCTACTAACCTGACTTTGTCCTTCGTACATGATCTCGCGGTGGCATAGCAGGGATGGTAAATGACCAGGCCATTTGCCTATTTTGCAAATGACCTGAAATCGAGTAATTTAAAATGACTCGTGAGCAAAGTCATTTGGGTTTGGATCATTATACATATGATGCGACATATATTTAAATAAATAATAAATTTGAAATAAATAAGTAAATTAAATAAATTGAAAAAAATAAACCAAAAACAATCAAAAAAAATAAATTTCAACAGTTCGGCAGTTAAACTCACACGTACGCACGCGCATATGTATGTACTAGGGCAGCATGAGACAAGCCGGGAATGGGTACTATGTTTTAATAGTACGCGTGCTAGCACTTGCAGAGCTCTAGTACATACCTGATACATACGTGCATGTGTACGTACCATTCGTACATACCTGATACCTATTCCAAACCATGTTTGAGTTAGTTTATTAATTGGGTATACGTGTAATTTTTTTTTAAAAAAAAAATAAACATCCGATAATAAGCTACTCTTATTATCGAGCAAAATTTTTTAAACCCGAAAATAAGCTACTCTTCATTTTTTGTATTCAAAATTGCTTTAGAAATATATACGGTATATTTTTCAAATGACTCAATAGGTCATTTCGCTCTTTTAAATGACCAGTCATTGGTCATTATTCACTTGAGCCACGAGGTCATTTCAGGTCATTTACCATCCCTGCTGGCATAGAGGTTTTAAATTATGGCCTGTCGTGACGACTGTCATTGGTTTTAGCTGATTTTTACGTATCTTATGGTCTGTCGGGCGATAGTCATGATTTGGATTTTAAAATAGAAATGGTCTATCGGGACGATATTCACGGAGAAGTTTTCTTTTTATTAATGTATATAGAATTGGTCTGTCGGGACTACGGCACAGACGTGTGGCACGGCTAAGAAATTTTGCATGCCAGATGGCCACGTGATAGATATATTCAATTTTGATTGGTCAGTTATCATGTGTTGTTTTACCTTTCGGAGCATTCTTCCAACTCACAATTCACTTTTCTACTCGGAATATTCAGAATATATATATGGCATGCCTATAGACTAGAGATGGGCAAATCGCAGTTTTTTCAAAATCCCGCGCGGGATGAGATCACAAATTCGTGGGTTTCTTAATTTTTTATTTCCAATAAAAAACGTGCAAAGATTATTATTGAAAATCAAATTTATTGTTCTACCGTAAATTGGCATGGCCATTGTTTCGAATTTCAGCCCAAATAAAGCTTAATTCGATATTTCGAGAATTTACGATCAAAATGTTAATGCAGGCCAGATACGATATTAATGCCAGTCAGGTGGTATGGTAATGCCGGCCAGATAATTTTATCTGGGATCATATTAAAAATCCTGCGCATCACGCGCGTGCCCATCTCTACTATAGACTATTTGGGTTTTGGGCATACCATGTTGGTATGCCTTTGACCTCCGTGCCACTCACCCTACCTGTCGGGATGACAGTCATGGTGAAAATTTTGTACCTATTTGTGTACAGAGCACTCGTATAGTTGGACTGACATGTGTTTTTTCCAGATAGAATTGTCCGATTTTTTCGTCCGTAGACAATAGCATTAGAAGATTATTAGGTTTTAGGCCAGTCGATCGATACTTTCAAATTCTGCACTGTAGTACGTATTGCACGAAAGCGGAAGGAACAGAATATTTTTTATTTGTAAAACCCTCGATGAAATGAATAAATTAGCAGAGTTACCATTTCGATGAATGTTTTTTTCTTCAAAATTTATCATTGGCATAGGTCTCTCAAGCATTACTTTTACATTTTTTACATATCAAACATAAACAATGAATTCTCAGTAAATTTCTACCCGATCCAAAAGTTTACAATTTTATTTTAACGCCAAAAAACAAATAATCGATATTTGATTCGAATGTAACAAATACAACTCATCTTTTAAGGTTTACCAAACTATATTGAATATTGCCATTCTGTTTTTCACTCATTTAAATTTAAAAGCTTCTCACCAAGCAGAAGGGTTTTAGGTATTGTATAAGCGCGTAATAACGTGTATCTGCGCGATTTTGAGATCCCGCGCGTTATTTCGGAACGTCCATGCGCGATAATTCGAATCTTTATCCTAATTTGAAGAAAAATTTACAACTACTAAAAACTCTTCTGAATAAAGGTGCTGATGAAATAGTTTCACCACTATTGGTGTAACTGGTGTTTAATTGGTGAAATTGGTGAAACTAATTTCACCAGCATCTCTACTCCTGAGACTATGTACGGGACGCGTTATTTCGAGACGCGCGTGGGCATTATTTTGGTCAAATATTCGATTTTCAAAAAAAATGGAATTTCCAAAATAACATCCATGCACATTATTACGCGCCTATACGGTAGATGTTTTCCCATATTTGACGGATAATGAAGTTATAGCAAAATTTAAATTGGCAAATCATTAAAAGGAGTCGACGCAACTAAAGTTGAAGTTTCGGCAGTTGGTCTTTTTTTTATTAGGTTTTAGCCGGATTACTAAAATAGAAAGAGTATGCTCAAGAATTTAAATTCTATAAATGTCGTCATCAATTGTGATACTTGAGCATTATTATTTGATCAATTGATTGAGATGCTTGAGAACATACTAAATCAGCATGAATAAGTTAAGTAATTGCTATATGCTCTCAAACTGAATCAACACGAATAAAAAATAAATGAGATGAATAGTTTATTCCAATACTTTGTGTATTAATCGCAAGTATAATAGTAAATTAGTATCTATATAATGTTATCTATTTAAGATGTTCTTCAACAATTGTGAGCCTTGAAAATGTAAGAGACCAGGTGTACTATGCGGAGAACTACGGTACTGCTGCCCACTTCTACGATTAAATTAGAAGCGGTACCATCATTACTATACAGCTCGCACGTTTTTTCGTAGCAATTGTTACTATATTTTTATAATCCGCACAGCATCTAAAATGTTTGATGAAAATGTTAATAAACGTAACGAATACGATTACAATTAATACCGCTAAATCTCACAACCAACAAAATTGATGTCCGCCAAGTCATATGGGTACAGCCTCCTATAAAGTTAGAATGATTAAATAATACGAGATAACTTAACGTAAACCCAAGAACACATCCTCACCAGACTTATAGTCTCGCGTTAGATAGCGTCACGCGTGGCACCTTCAATGGTACGCTTCTTAGCTTCTTCATGCCACGGAACACCGTGTCTAGCACAAATCAGGATTGGTTAACTGTCTATTATAATTAGATGTTGTCTGAGTTCATTTTTTCAGTTAAATTAAATGAATTTACATACTCTCAAAATGTTCTTGTCCCGAACCACACTTTGGATTTTTGCTCCATTGATAATCCGTATATCTTCACGAAAACTAAGATGCTATATCTGGAAAAAAAAAATTATATATATATATATATAATATTTCTTATCAGTAACGAATCAGAATTAAGCAATATTGATGTTTATATGTTAAAAATTTATCTTTCAAACAAATCTTTACTAGCAACACGTTTCATGTCCTCGTATTCCATCAACTGTCCTCAAGACATTCAATCTTAGTGAAGCCTTATATATTCAGTTGGCGATTAATATATTGGTTAATACAAGCGTGACATATTTTATGATTACATTTGGTGGTAAGGCTCATGAAATCGTGGGTAGGCACATTTTCGTAACAAAGGTTACATTTTGAAAACATTTTAATCAGGTAGAGTTCACATGGAAGTAAATAAAAAGATTAATGAGCTTTTTTAACTGTTAATAGCTGAATGTAATAAATAAAAGATCAGATGACAGAATTCGTATCTTCTCCAGCAGCATCACAAAATGCCACGATTACGTGATATTAACGAAGTTTTATGTGACTACTTGTATGAAAATTGCTCAAGAAAAACTTTTTACTGGAGCACAAAACATAGGTTCTTATTGGTCAAGTTTTTACCGATCATAATGATAGAGGCTAATATATAAATCTTTGCGTTGCAAAGACTAATATATAGTGAAAACTTGTAACAGTTTTTTTATGAAATTCGATTTCCGATAGCATGACTTACTTATCCTTAGTTGTTACAAAAAGAATTTGAGTTCTATATATTGTCTTCTTTCATCGTTGAGTGAATTAACAGAAGCACAGCCATTATGATCCTGTTTGTTATCTTACACCCTGGAGAAACAATCACTCTTGTAGTATTTAATGATAGTACTGTTGAGAGTGTTAAACAGAAAATTCAGGAGATTAAAATTATTATTTTACTTGAGAAAATGAGGATGGCACACATTTTGTTGGACCTCATTATAATTCATATTTAATAGTGACTAAAGAGTTACGCAATAACTTCCAGAACGATGGGATAATGCATTTATCTTCATTCATGACTATAATCGTACTCATAAAGTGTGGAAAAACAGTATCTTGAGATAACACTATTGAAGTATCAGGCAAAAAATAATCGCGAAGGTATAATCTTAGCTTGGAGTAATAAAAATGGCCTACATTAATAAGGATCCCCGTGAATGAACAAAGGCTTGTTTGCGCATCCGAAGAACTACTTAATGAAAAGAAGATGACATACTATAACTTCAGGATGAGAGTACCGGTACTATGAATTTGTGCTTTAGATTATACGGTGGATGTTGAAAGAATGAATGTAAGTTATGAATTGTATATAATAATTAGCTCACTATAATTAAAAACTCAAGCTTATTTCTCACAAGCAAATAGTGATGCCCCAATGATTGTCGTAACTAGTTACGACATAAACTTTAGCTAGTTACGACTTAAGCCGTAACATCATTAGGACGATTCTACTGCATCATTAATTGCAAACATCTTAAAGTGAAGATAATAACGCGACAATGACCATGATTGGTCAAAATGAAATAGAATAAAATAAAAAGACTTTTACTAAAACCCACCTATGGTGTTTTACACCTATGTATATATTATTTCAAAAACTATCTATCATTGCAAGTAAAAATGCGCCTCTAAAACCCCCTCCCAAACCCTAGCCCTAACCCTAAATAGAAAAATCTAAATAAATAACATAACATAACATAACATAATAACATAACATAATAATAAAACGTATGGTAGGTGCAAAACCGCGGTTTATAATAAATAAATAAGAATTTCTTCAAAAAAAAAATTTTATATAAAATCTTCAATTACAGTCAAACCTTTCAAGAATATTATATAAATTTATATACAAAATTAATGCTATTAATGCTGATACATTGATTACTATATAGCTAATTTATCCAATTAGTGTTACGTAGTCTGAAATTTTTGTTTCATCAAGAGTACGATGATGTGAGAAACTTTATAAACTCTATTTATGTAATGTGTACACTCAAACTTTTAATTATTGTATACCATTTATGCTTTGGCGATTATATTTTTTACTGTAAACAGTAAATGACGTACGTACGTACGTATTACTGTACGTACGCAAACTTGTAACAGGTAATACAGGCGCGGATCTGCGATTGGAAATAACGTGATGTTATTTCAACATACTTGGCCACACCATAATTTAACGCTAAACTTACGTGTCTTTCGTTCTCAATATTTCCGTTTAATTAATTTTTAGGCTTGAAAGTGGTTTAAACTGTCTGAAAATTTTCAAGGTTTAAATAAATTATTACTAGTTTTTGCCTATGACTGAATCTATTAGTTTTTATATATCAAGTTAGATCAATTGACTTTCTAGTATGATCAATTTACAACATGATAACTCAAGTCGTCGTGAACAAAGACTTGACTTATCAATAGTCCCAGGGAAAAACCTCGGTTGGTTTCGTTTGGGTATGTTAAAGCGATCAATTCAAATCTTAATAACTTGCCATCCTTTACTACGTACGTTAAAGTCACGAAATTTACTCTTATTTTCAATCTTTTCTTCAGGAACTTCGGTGTGGGATATTATAAATTTTTTGAGAGAACAGTCTAGAATCATTCCATCTGTAGATTTGAAATACACTGATGAGGTGTTAATTTTACATTGATTGGATATGATTTTCTGGTTTTCGAAAAGCTTGTATATTTACGTAAATTATTTTACACGATCATACAAGTCTCCTATCTTGACAGATTTATTTCTCTCATTGCCAGCAAATGGAATTAATATGCGATTTGATGGTCCAACCCAGAGATTAAAATCGATCGAAGTAAACGATTTCTCAAAATTGCGATTAACTTATCAGGATAGTGAAGTTAGGTATACCTCACACACATTTTGTTTATAAAATAATTATTAAAATATTCTGTATTTATTTATATGATCTATTTACTTTATCTAGTTCTAGTAAAGCTGCACCAACTTTTCTCTCAATTTATAAAATTTTTGGGTGAATATTAAATCTTTCATCTTTACCCAGTTCTGTTTATGATCAATGTTATTAATAAAATATATATTTTAGTCCTACCTACCCTGGAGAATTAGATAAGACAAAAAATGAATATACGTTAAATTATCCGGTTAGTTACAATATATAGATTAATTAAAAAATGTCACAATAATTTCATGAGATGAACTAGGAAAAAATTTTTATTTTAATTATCGTTAGGGTGTTTCATTTGTCTTTCCTATACCTAAAGAACATATATCTTTATTTATTTCATCTACTGGTAGGAATCTTAATCAATTTGTAAAAAAAAAAAAAAATTTTACGCAGAAATTTTAAAGCTATTTTCTATCAACTTTATAGACCTTCCTTTGGAACTACCTGATGGCACATCGCCTTTACTTTCTCGTCTACATACATACCATGGTGCCAATTTTCGCAACGTTACGGTTCCACCGTTGCTAAGGAATGCTAATCCTGAAAATATGGGATCTAATGGGGATCTTGGTGAAGTTGAAAGTGTTGTTGCAGAGGTATAGAATATTGAATGTTGTTGGTTATTTTATTATATAAATAATTGTGACTAATTATTCATTTATTTGATAAGCTAAAACGTGGTATTACCGTGAATTTTTTGGCTAGAAACAATTCCAGTCCAATCTCCGTTGAGATACTTTTGAATGTGACCACACCACAAGACCTTATTGTCGATATAGGTTCTCCTCTCCGGATATTCTACAAGGAAGAAGACAAAATGCGAATACATTCAGAAGATATTGGTGTCAATAGTACTGAGGATGGTGAAACTGCTTCTAACAACACATTGTCTAACGGTGTAGAAAACCATATTCAGGAAGGAGGTATGCTATCTTACAATAATTAGGGATGTTAACAGTCCTGTCTGGTTCAGTCTGGTCAATTTTGGTCCAAGTCTAGTTGGTTTATTATGGTCTTCTGTCTTAAGACTTTGCTAATCTAGACCGGTCCAGTCTTAAGACTTAGAGCAACCCAATTTTTTTTTTAGGTCTTAAGACTAACCGTGGTCTATTAGTCTAAGACCGGACCACATAACATCCCTAATAATAATGGAAAATTATCAACGTGATATCTAACGTAAACATATAACATAAACATTTATTATATACAAGATATGGGGCATCCAATAGACTATTTTTATAACTATTTTCATCTTGGATTTGATGTACTGTTTGATGGCGTTTCGCATCGTTGTAAGAAAATAATTTTGCATGGTAACGTGCCTGGTCATTATGATTTTCAAAGGTGGTTTATATATACTATACATATATACTACATAATTGTATATTTACTAGATAAAGATATTAATTTCATTACTATTTGTAGATATAAACGTTGTCCTTACAAAATACTATTGCAACAGAAAGTAACTTCGAATGATGATATCGATAATGAAGGTTTGTTTATAATGTACTTATTCTATGTATGTATATATATATGGATAATAGTCTGACTTATTTTATGTTTAGTTGCTAGACTAGAAGTTCTTGGTGAAGATGACGATATTGAATCAACATCAACTCAAGCTGGAAATAATTATGTTACATCGGAAATGAAGGTATACTCTATGTAATGTCTGTGAATCATTCAATGACGCATGTTCTGATTCAAACTTCTTTTGTCAGATCGATAAAATTAGTGAGCTCATAGGACCACCCTCTGGTCGGCCGTTAATTTTTAATCGAGGAGCTGGTGGTCAGAACCCATTTGGTCCGACTGAATTAAGTGGATATGATGGTGCTGTTTTCGAGGTTCGTATTAAGCGGAATTTTGTTTTATGATTCTATGCATTCCATTTGGTTAAATATTGTTTTATGGTTTTGTGCATTCCATTTGGTTAAATATTCTTATATGCTATATATGTACATAAGGTAATGAAAAATGGACACGTGGCTACTATCACTCTGTTCTAAGAATGATATCATTTTAAAAGTGTTATATGTTTGAATCAATTTGTTCTCTTGATGTATTATAATGGAGTTTTTTTAATATTTTTTGTAACGATAAGTTATTTAGTTATTAAATAGTTTGAACTAAAATATACATTTAGAAAAGAATAGTGATAGAGTTAAATATTATAACAAACAATCACGTTTAATGTAATGGAGTTTACTTAATAGGCCGCCTAATTATTGGAAAAATTTAATTTATTTAAGAAAATTGTGACAGAATTTTTTTATTTAGAGGTTATTCACATTAAATGATATTTTTAAATATTACGTTGAATGTAAAATTTCAAGAAAATAATGACTTTTGCGCATATTTAAAATCTGTGTAGATCGTGTAACATTTACGATTATATCACTAGAAATTATCACATTTTTTTATGCAAATCGCTCTTTTTTAAAATGTTTAATTAAAAATATCCTGACAACTACCTAATGAAATTTGATAATTTTTTTTTATTTAAATTTTATTGATATATAGAACTAAAATAAAAAAAAACCTCATCGAATTTTATTAGATAATTGCCGAGATATCTTCGATCAAATTTTCAACCCAATTCTAAACGCATATTAAAATATGCGCTGCAGCAAAATTTTCTTTAACTTTGATCGAAGGTATCTTGATAACTACCTAATGAAATTTGATAACTTTTTTTTTTTTTGAATTCTATAGACATATTGAACTAAAATAAAAAAAATTCATCGGATTTTTAGATAATTGTCGAGATATCTTCGATCAAAGTTTCAACCAAATTTTAAGCGTCTATCTAAATATAAGCTGGCAAAATTTTCTTTAACTTTGATCGAAGATATCTTGATAACTATCTAATGAAATTTATAAGCTTTTTTTTTTTTGAATTCTATAGATATATAGAACTAAAATACAAAAACTTCATCGAATTTTATTAGATAATTGTCGAGATATCTTCGATCAAATTTTCAACCCAATTCTAAACGCATATTAAAATATAAGCTGCAGCAAAATTTTCTTTAACTTTGATCGAAGGTATCTTGATAACTACCTAATGAAATTTGATAACTTTTTTTTT
>CAJVPY010001107.1:0-21029 GCA_910591965.1 Dentiscutata erythropus | reverse complement strand
CATATCTCGACATTGCACTTGGATTTTCTACACTAATTATAGAGCTTATTGGTAAATTACAAAAACTTCAATTTCTCGCTGTGTGGAACGAATGTAACATGTCAGAAGAAGAAATTAAGAAATTAGCAGAAATATTGCCGTTAACATTGCAATATCTTGACTTAAAACGCACTCCGTTAAATTCATGTCTTGGCATTTTGCTCAATAATTGCTATGCACCTTTAAAAAGGCTTTTAATTAAAAGTATTGATGAGGAACAAGCTAAAGCACTAATCGAATTCTGCACGCGAAAAAAAAGTTTGAATTACGTGGGTGTATTAAAATATTCGGATTTGAATGATAATATTATAAAAGAAATGGAGAGATACGTTACAGTGGTACCATATAAATGCATCGTCATTGATTGTTTTATAATTAACGTAGGTTAGCTTTCAGAAACAAAATTAATTTTTAAACAAGTTATGTACAAATTTAAATATGAAATTATTTTAATGTACTTAATTAAATGTATATAACAATGATAGCTGAAATATTTTATCATGTAATAGCTGAATTTTTGATATGTTTTTGAAAATTAAAATTTTTTAAAGAAAGTTAATAAATATGGTAGTTGACCATATAGTAATAAATTTATAAATTTGCACTTTTTGAACTTCGAAATATTTCGTCTGTTAGTTTATGCATGTCTCAAATTTGTCGATTCGATAAATTCAACAGAATCTAACCTGACGTAGCGCAAAGGAAGAAATCGTAACACTTTACTTATAAAACTGCCTTCTGCGCACTAACAAAAAGCTTTTCTTGCGAATTTTTTGATAATAATAGTAGCAAAATCTAACCCTAACCTGATGACGAAAAGTCTTTTTTAGCGAAATTTTTTAGCCTGATGACCTAATAATGTTAATTTCATCAAAATTAAAATTTATCGGTGGCTTAGCTCTGATGTAAATAATATTAATCTGTACGATTAAAATCTATAAATTTGACTAAAATGCAAAATTTCTCCAAGCTTAGATACATAAAAAATCCAACCTATAAAAAATTTGGTTATGTGGTACCTTTAACATTAAGATGGCAGTTTCTCGGCTTTATGTCGAGCGCACGCAAGATATCAATGTTAAGGACACATTCGAGTATAAAAACAGATTATTGCCCAGGATGCGGTTCAAAATTTCAAACTGAAGATAAGCAAAAACCAGGTTATCTGATCGTTCCTTCAGCAACGCTTAAAAAACCTACAATCAAACCCAATTCAAACGAGTTAAATAATGAAGACGTTGAAAGAATAATTAGATTAATTCCAGATGATATAAGAAAGAAACTTTATCCAGAAGGTGAAATTACACATATGAGTTCCTCGGAACTAATGGAGGAACGAAAGAGTGAAAGAGTAACAGATGAAAAACAAAAGGACGAAAGAATCTTTTGTCATCGTTGTTATAATTTACTCCACTATAATCGAGTGACTAGTGATACATGGCAAGAATCATTAACTACCGATAAATCGATATTGTCATTTTTGAAAAAGAAGGAGGATGCCACAATCGTTACGGTAGTAGATATTTTTGATTTTCCAGGATCACTTTTAGAAAATCTTGATAGTCTGATCGGTACGGATAAACAAAATATTTTAGTTGCAAACAAGATGGACCTTCTTCCTAATGACGTAAACGAGACTCGAATCAAACGATGGCTATATGAGAAATGCAAAAAATTTGGGTTTACAAATATCCGTGATATATTTCTAATAAGTGCCAAAAAAAATTGGAAAGTTCAAGAACTAGCGCAAACGATGTCCACAATTCGAAGTGGATTCGATGATATTTATCTTATTGGGAAAACAAATGTTGGAAAATCTGAATTAATTAATAGTTTTTTAAGATGTATGGTAGTTGACGGATGGCGACATAAAGTGACATCATCACCAATACCAGGTACAACTATGGGAATGTTAGGATTACCGTTGACATTATTCAAAGAAACTTTTGGTGTTAATCCGAAAGGATTTCATTTTCCACAAACAAGTCGACATTTATTTGATACTCCGGGGATCATAAATGAGAATCAGTTGATTAATCTTTTAACTGAGGAAGAATTGAAAATCACTATTCCTCAAAAGTACATTAAACCGTTAACATTCGCTTTAACACCAGGTAAACTCATATTAAAGTACAATATGCAAATTTATTACTTAATTAAGGTTTGACATTTTATTTTAATAAAATAGGAAAAACAGTATTTTTGGAAGGACTTGGGAGGATAGATTATGTAGAGGGGCAAAAACCAATTCGTATTACTGTGTTTAGTAGATTAAAACCTCATCTTACATCTATAAGACGCGCAGATGAGATATGTCAGTCTATGGCAGTAGGTGATCAAACATTTTTACAACCACCAATATTTTCATCAAAAAGAAAGGAATTTCCAGCAATGATTAAAGGATTAAAAAAATATGCGATGAAAGGTATATCAGGAACAATGAGTATTAAAGATATAGTATTTTCAGGAGTTGGTTGGGTTTCGGTTGGTGGCATGTTTGATAAGGCTGTTATTGATGTTTGGTCACCTAATGGAATGGGAATTTATATTAGAGATAAACCTTTGTTGCCTTTTGAATTTAAGGGTAGATATGAAAGTCCTAAGCTATATTAGAAAAATTTATACAATATATAGTAGCTAAAATTTTGATCTATTTTTTTATTATGAAAAATTTAATAAATTTAATAGTAAAAAAGCTATTTAATTTTGTATAAAGATTATAATACTATAAATTATTGTTAATTTAATTAATTAATCAAAAATTTTGATTTTAAAAATATATATTTTTAGAAAGGAAATTGATATTTCCACACCCTTTTTTTGATAATGCCACACCCCCGCCGACCATTCTAATTTTTACAATTTTCTCGAACTTTGATCGAAGATACCTCGATATTTACTTAACCAAATTTGACAAACTTTTTTTTCTTTGCGTTCTACAGATTTCTGCAAATAAAATAAAAAAAAGATTATCGAATTTAACCAGGTGGCTGTCGGGATATTTTCGATCAAAGTATTGTAAATTTAACGTCTATCAAATAGAAGTCGCGTTGCAGTGTTGTGAAACTTTGAAGATATCTCGACACCCACCTGCCTAAATTCGACGAGTTTTTTTTTCTTTGAATTCTACAGATTTCTACAATTAAAATAAAAAAAAAAAAAGCTTATCAAATTTAGTCAGGTGATTGTCGAGATATCCTTGACCAAAGACTTTGTAAATTTTGAACGTCTACCGCGTTGCAGATTGTTGTGAAACTTTGATCGACGATATCTCGACACCCACCTGACTAAATTCTATGCGTTTTTTTTTCTTTGAATTCTACATGATTCTATAATTAAAATAAAAAAAAAGCTCATCGAATGTAGTTGCCGAGATATCTTCAATTAACGTTTTTAAAAATTAAAATGATCGGTGGGGGTTAATTGGCTGTCGACTAATCATATGATTGGATGATATTGCATGTATTACAATTATCGTCATACAATCACGATAATCTACAATAAATCCAAAAAAAATTGTAATTTCAGTAACTCACTGCATAAAAAGTAAAGTTTTTGACGTTAACACAGTTTCATGGCATCAAAAATGTTTATGGGCAATATGCCCGAAATAATGGAAAAAATTCTTAATAATTTAAGTAATGAATTTTATTCCTTATACTCGTGCGCACTTGTGAGCCGACATTGGAGTAAAATGTCAATTCCAATTCTTTGGCAAGATCCATTTTCATTCAGTGAAGTGCTGTACAAAGAAAAGACGCCGTTATTAATTTCTAGTTATTTTTCGTCTAAAGAAAAATCCTTTTTAAATAAGTGTGGAATGGTATATGCCGGATTTCCCAAACCACGGTTTGTTTATGCAAGATTTCTAAAGGTTCTTAATTTACATTGTCTAGAAAAAATGGTTAGAAGATGGCTCAATTCGTTCTTTTCAGAGACAAACGTGGTGTGGTATATTGCATAATTAATTTATTATTTAAATTATTTATTAAGAGTGGTGCCAATTTGCACAAATTAGATTTAGACTTTTCTGAATCTATTCAAATTAATTCAGGGATCTTTGACTTATTACTAGAAAATGAGAAATTTTTCTCACACCTCCAAGATTTATCTCTATATGAAATATCAGACGCCAGCATTGAGAGTGCTATTAGTTTATTAGAAATCTTGGCAAATAATACTAGAAAACTTAATGCTTTGTACATTCGATTTTATAATGAATATAAGCCCCAGGTTATTTAATGCACTTATATCCATTATTAAATCACAAAAGCAGCTTAGGGTGTTTGAAATAAGCAATGGAGATGATGATGAGATTAAAGATTACCGTGGAATCATTTCGGCTTTAGAGAGTCAAAAACGATCATTACAAGAAATTATATTATCATATTGTAATTATAATGCGGAATTTGAGGTGCTAATGAATTGTGAAAATTTAGAAATTCTTCGTATCAAAGATAGCGATTTTGACCTGTTGAATACATTTGATAAAATCAAAACTTTGGATGTACATGAGAACAACCCGATTGAGGCATTACCCTTAATTTCATTTTTTAAAAAGTCTGGCGCATTATTACAACGACTAAAAATACATTCTGATGAAATTTGTGAAGAAGAAGAAGAATTGGCTTTATTAAAAGGACTTACTAGTGAATCTCTCTGCCCAAATATTACATATCTCGACATTACACTTGTAATTTCTACACCAATGATAGAGCTTATTGGCAAATTACAAAAGCTTCAATTTCTCACGGTGTGGCACGAAGATAACATTTCAGAAAAGGAAATTAAGGAATTCGCAGAAATATTGCCGTTAACATTGCAATATCTTGACTTAAAACGCACCCTGTTAAATTCATGTCTCTGCATTTTTCTCGATAATTGCTATGCACCTTTAAAAAGGCTTTTAATTAGCAGCATTGATGAGGAACAAGTTAAAGCAATAATCGAATTCTGCATGAGAAAAAGAACTTTGAATTACGTGGGTGTAGAAGAATATTGGAAATTGAAAAATAATATTAAAAAAAAATTGAAAAAATACGTTACAGTAGTACCATCTAAACACATTGTTGTTCATTGTTAATTGGTAATTTCTATAAATTCTTTTTACAATTAACTTTTAAACAAATTATTTTTTAAACTAGTTATATACAAATTTAATCATGTATATAATTAATGTATATAATATGATAGCTAAAATGTAATAGCTAGTGTTTAGGGCTTTTTGAAAATTATTATAAAAATATAAAAAAATTAATAAATATGATAGTCGATCATACAGTAAACAAGGTTAATTTTTTTCGTCAATGTAAAATAATTTCGCCCGGATGAAATATTTCAAGTTATTCGTGTCCTATAGATTCGCGTAAAATTGAGGTCACCGAGATAATCGTCATAGTATTGTTGCTTGTGGTTATAGATGGGGTGAAATTACCCTTAATAGAAAGTTTTTTTGAAATTGTTTAATTATTGTTTTTCTATACTAAAAATTAATTTAAATTATACAGTGCGCGACACCTAAAGACTAAAATGTAAATTTCATATTAAATTTTGGTATTTTATTGATTTTTTGCATTTTGATTGGCTAAAAAAAATTTTTCTACAGTATCAAATTTATTGAATTAAATAAAATAGTTATTTGATTTAATAAATATAAAAAAAATGTTCAAATTATTGTTAAAACTAAAAAAGTTGAAAATGAATTTCTATACTTGTGGTCGACCTAACGTTAAATTTCGATTATCAGCCTGTCGGACCAAACTGGTCAATCAGTTTCTTTATCGAATTTATTGAGAAAAGTGCATGAGAGCGCCCCTAAGTCGAAATTGGCATAGCCAGCCGGATTTCTCGTCATTCAAATCCGGAAATTCATATACAATATATATATAACTGACTTGGCGTTAGGACGTTCCAAATACTTCTCTCGTGTTTAATCAGATAGAAATACTTCTCTCGAGTTTAATCAGATAGACCAATCAGATTCTTATTAACCCTTAGTCGATGATAGAGAATCTGAATTTATATTTATATCCGGATTCGACTTTTTGGAATGAATAATATAAAATATGGCATTGGAAGCTCTGGTTGATTTGATGCCAGTAGGGATGTTAAAAAGTCTGTCTGGTCCAGTCCCAGTCCGGTCCTTAAAAAGTCTGGTCCTGAACTAGTTAGAAACTAGTTCATAACCCCTGTCCAACTCCCAATTAAAGAACCTTAACTTATGTATTAAATAAAATAGCAATTGAATAATGAAACAACACATGTCTAAAAAGATATATAATAAATTTATAAATATTATGCACTACTTTGTCATCAAATGGTTTATCTGCTACTTCTATAAACAAATTCAGTTCATTTTGACATGTGGCCATTTTTGTGTGAATTTTTTCCATTGCTATACATTACCAAAAATTATCAAAAAAATTATTATTGATAGAAGTTTTTACGAAATGAAAAAGAATCATACTTTCATATAACTTACTCATGATCTGTTATTAGATCTTCTGGTCTAACAGTATCATTTTTCGGTAACAGAAAACTCTGAAACTCATTTGTTTAACCGAAACTTCAAATTTGCTAGAAATCTTAGCTTTGAAAGTCCTATACGTCTCGGTTTTTGAAGCCTTAAACCGCAGAACTTCGGATAGCTGATATTCCGAGATCAGACCCTTGATGGCGTTCAAAGGTAGCCGAAGTTACAATCTAATGGTGAAAATTGAGTTAAAAGTTTAAATAACTATGAATAATATAAATTCGTTATTAAATTCACATAATATTGTCACATAATTACTTTAATATACAATTATAAATGACTTTTTTCGGCTTCACTATATATGAAAAGGTTTACGTAATTTCAAAGTCATAATGCAGCATAATCAAAATATGATAGAATACTTTATAATGTGTAGGGTTTCAGTTGGATCCTTTAAAATGCGAACAAAGGCCGTAATATTACAACCATCGTTTTCTATTGGTGAACGAGCATGATTATTAAATGGATCAACCAGTTTATACGGGTCATAAAACTTCGTAAATCCCCAATCTGATTCTTCATCAGTGAAAATACCTTTGATTTAAAAGATAACGTTGAATTTTTTGGTTTTTTTTTGATTTTTTTTTTGATTATATTTTTTTCTATTATATTTTTTCTATTATATTTTTTCTAGCTGTCATGTAAACCTTTAAGACATAATTCTAACCATACAACTGTTCGAAAAAATTTTACGTTCTCTCCATACATATGATCTCTGTAATTTTTTATTTTTTTACTAAGATCTTTTCTTTCTTTTACATCTATGAATAGTTTAAGTTTATCATTAAGAATTTGTGGCTTTAGCAATTCAAAATTTTTAGAACAGTTAAAAAAACAACGATTTTTGTTCTATCTAACAATAGTATTATAAGTGTATCTCACCAATACAAGCCATCTCTTCAAGATCTTTTTCTAAGAATGATTCGGATACGTTTTGATTGATTACATTCAATTCACAGTATTTTTGATTTTTTGTTTTTTTTTTGTTTTGTGCTTTATTGTTTTTTTTTGTTATTTAATTGTTCTTCATATTTGACAGGTGAAAATACATTTCATAAATAATTTAATATAACAACCAGGCCCTAAACATTTAGGTCTTGATCCACTGATAATTTTTGATACCAGATCATCATTAAATGGAATTTCATCAAATGCTATTTGGCCGGATGAAATTTTTGTCGCAATAATACTATCCCTTAAATTGTAGGTACTTTTTAATAAAATTTTGATTTTTTTGCTTTTAAAAAGTTGTTTCTGATCTATTTTTTTAAAAAATTAATATATTTTTATAAAAATTTATTTTATATTTGTTTAAGATATATACTATATGATACTATATTTTATTTTTTAATTATTTAGTAAAAAATTAAACTTTACTTATAATCAAAAATCAAGTATTTTTTGAATAAACTTTTTTTAAATTTTTTTATATTAGTAAAACTCAAAAAAAATACTAAGTATACCCCCCTATAACCTTAAAGCAATTTGATAGAGCATATTAAAATATACAACTTTTGTTATTGTAACTTTAATACTTTAATTAATAAATTTTTAACTTGTCTTAGAGGTAAAGAAAAAATTTATAAATAAAAACATATAAAAATTCAAGCAAATTTTTATAATAGAATTTTTAAAGACAAATTTTAAAGTTATTTATTTTAAATTTTTTTTTTAAAACTTAAAAAATTTTCTTAATAAAGTTAATAAAGCATATCTTAAACTATAATTTTTATATAATTAATATGTGTTTAAAATTAATATTCAAAATTTTATTAAAATTTTTAAAATTTAGGACAAATTTGCCCCCAAAACAGTTTAAGAGATAAATGTCTGATGCTTGAGTATACTATCGATCCATTAAAATTTCAGGTGCTATATAAGGTGCTAATTACAAAGTTATCTTGTGATAATTCATGTTTGTCAAAACTTGATTCATTGAAGAGAACCATGAATTTTGTAAAGTATAACAAGAACATATATTTAATGAGATCTGCAGGGTCGTTCACGATGGGTACTGTAACCATAATTTCTGTGACCATTCTTTTACTTGATCGTTTCATTAAAGTCCAAAAAAAAAGAATTAAAAGACAAATGTTTGAATGTGCTTGAAATATTTTAAAATGTTTGAATGTGCTTTGAAATATTTAAATGTTTTAATGTGCTTAAAATATTTTTGTATTTGATGATTTCAAAATAAATGATAAGAAATTTTAAGGAGAAATTTTAAGAAAAGTTTTTTTAAATGTGAATAATAATTATACTATGAATTGATGACATATTACACTTTAGTACAAAGGTATTACGATTCTATAATAAACTCAGCTTCAATAAGATAGTAATATAATTACATAATCCATCATACCTCATCATATTACTTTCTTTCTGACAGTATTACAATTCTATAATAAACTCATTGCACTCTCTAACAATCCACAAAAAATTTGTGCTCCAGTAAGAAATTGCCAATACTACCATTGCAAAAGTCAAATTTCTTGTATACTCACCTTAGAATTTCTAATTGAAAGTGTACTACAGCATTGTATAAAGTTCACTAAGATAATAACAATCATATCTCATCATATTATGTTATATGAGCTGGAAGCATCGAAATCCAATTCTTCAGGGCTTTCTTTTAATGATTTATAAAGATCTCCCTTATTTGCATATTGAAATACCGTCAAATATTGTTTTTTATTACCTTGTGTTATCCAGTAAACTTCAAGTCCACTTTTACATTCCATATGACTTTTAAAAAATCGGTTGAGCATTCTGAATTAGATAAAGTTTTTAGTGACACTTTATATGAGCCTTTATGAGATCTCTTATATCCTCTTGCAGAACCTTTAACTACTCAAAGTTTCCAAAGCACATAGTCGATATTGGAAGAACTTTGCACAAAATACATACATTTAAAAATAAATTTTTTGGTTTAAAAAAAAAATAAATACAAGAAAAAAAGAATAAAATAAATTAAAAATGTCCAAGCCCAATTACCGAGCCGTTATGGTTTTACCCTATAGGGTAAAACCCTAGAGCCATGTCCTGCTCAAGGTAATTGGAGCATGCTTGATATGAATTAGAGTTTAGGAAATTCATGTCCACGACAATAAAAAAAAATTATCCACAGTGGTGAAGTTAGAGAAAAAAAACAAAAAAAAATCTAAACCCAGTTTCTAAGCCGTTAGAGCAAAACCTTATTTTACTCTAGAGCTGAGTCTTGCTCAAGGCAACTAGGCAATCTTCAGATACAAAAGAATTGTTTATGAAAAGACCAAGAATTGATGCATTTTATATCTTTTTTTTTTTTTAAAAAAAAAAGCCGATTTATATATGTGAGAATTTTAATGCAATTTAAGCCTCAATCACATGAATAACATCTAAATTGCAGTCCGGTTCTAATTTCTAAAAAGTTTACTTCTTGTTTACCAAAAACAATTACATACCTAATTATTACAAGTGCAGCCAAGAGAATAATCCGAAATTCTAAAAAATAAATTATTATTTCAATACTTATCTAAAATTATGAATTTTCTCTCATACGTACGTACCAGTGCAGAAAATCTAAAACCTCAATCGCTTTATATATGCTATTACATACATATTGTTTTTGCTTATTGTTTTTATCGAAGAGATTTGACCCTTTGCTTATTGAGATTGATAATTTAGGAATTTATTTTCAATGCACTACTAGTTTATTCATAAGGCATTCTCAGGCACCCACCTCAATGAATTCAATAAAAAACCTGATTGGCTAGTTTGATAAAACTGACCATTCAGATTCGTTATTGAGTCCATTGAGGTAGATGCTTAAGAACACCCATAAACTCTACATAAAAATATTGAGATTTCTAAATTTCTTTCACCGTACGTACGTATGTACATACAACTAGTGTTTCAAGCCGATTAAGTTAGCCACTTAGCTAGCTGATAGTCTAATCAAACTGGCTAATTACAAAATTTGAAGTTGTATATAACTATATATATATAATATAAAAAAAAAACCTTGTAATCGTTATACATAGAATTAAAATTTTTGCATTAGATCAAAAATAATTAATAAACTACCCAATACGTATAGGGTTTTACCCTAACTCTAATTAAACTCAGGTTTGAGAAACAAATTTCAATTTAATGTATTTGACTGAATATTTATTTGTTTCCAAGTATTTAATTTGTTATTTAAAATTCTATAATATAAAAACAGTCGAAATATTTAAAGTAAACACGAATCTAAAAAGCTACTTATTTTGAATAAAGTACTATATAGACATAGTATGATTCAGTCATATGCAGACATTCATATGATTGGCAGTTTAAATCAATTTAATTTTACATTATTTATACAGTTTAAAGTAATTTTTTTAAAAAAAAGAAAACTACTACAAATAAACAAAGAAGAATTATATAAGTAGAAAGTTTTATTAGGGTTGTAAAACTCCACTATTAAAAATAATCAAAATTCTTTTTTGTTTTAGAGAAGTTAGCATGGTAATTACCTGATTTTATCTAACTTTAAGAAGTTGCTATTATGCTAACTTCTCTAAAACAAAAAAGAATTGTGATTATTTTTAATAGTGGAGTCCTACAACTCTAATAAAACTTTCTACTTATATAATTCTTCTTTGTTTATTCGTAGTAGTTTTCTTTTTTTAAAAAAATTACTTTAAACTGTATAAATAATGTAAAATTAAATTGATCTAAACATCCAATCATACGAATGTTCACTTCACCAACAATTAATTACTGACAAATTAATTCTGGTTATTGTTGTTAGTAGTAGGTTAAAATTAGGGCTAAGGCTGGTGTAATTTATAAAAAATATTTGTTGGTGAAATGAGCTGTCAGTGAAACAATTGTCTGTAAAATAAACTTTTCTGAGAATTAATTACGGCGAACTAAGCTGTTTGTGAAGTATTTGTCGGTGAAATACCACGTATCCCATAAATTATAGGCTAAGCCGTTAAGTCATTAAAAATATAACAGCTTAGCCTAGCCGTAAAAATTTCACAACGTACATACGCACGTCCTGTCAGAAAGAACTAACACAACAAAAATCACATTAAAATGCAATTCAAGCAAATTCATGAAGTCGGATACACTCTTCACTTGCCATATAACCATGCACTTCATTGCACTCCCTTCCTGATACATACTAGAATTTACAAATATTTATGGCTTGTCTGTTGAACAACAAATATAACAAGCCACATACTGACTTGAAAAATTCAGTGAGTACCAGTATAGCTTAAATAAGTATATATAAATCATTTTTTTAAAAATTTTTCAAATCCATAGTCAAGTAAAAAATTTTGTTTCTACTACTAAAGTGATAGGGCCTCTGACTATATATATTATGTTTTAGAGAAATAATATGACGCAGGAACTTACATTAAAAGGCTTAGGGTTCATGTACTCTCTCCCTTAAAAGCATGTCATACACTTCATTTATTTTTTCTTTATACATATAAAAACACTATTAAAGAGAGCGCGATTGTCAGATTATTATTATCTGCATAGTGAGGAGGAAGATCACACAAGCTTCCCTACCAGTGAACTATTAGATAAGAATTAATTTGAATGTATCCACCTCAAAATTTACATAAACATATACTATTTATTATCAGTTCTAAGGAAAAAAATTGGTACCAAAATTGTGCAATGGGATCTACAACGTTATCATATAGGTTTACTAGTATCAAGATGCATGAGAAATATTAAATTAAAAAGATAAGTATCAGATGATTAACTAATTATATAATTTAAGTAAAAGATAAGTATTATGTTATTAATTATAATGTAATTAATCTAGAAGTCGAATATTAAATATATAAGAAACCTTTTTTTGCTGATAAAAGAACATAACATAATGTAACTAAGTCAACTAAGTTATGGATAGTTATAACTCTTATGTGCATAGTAGGGGCACATGAGGAATTATCTTTTACCATACCCGGAAAAGAGAATTCTTATAAACATTGTAATCAATACCTTCGTATTGAGATGTTGATATTTCGTCAGTGACTTGCGGTCACAAAATTAATCGTAGTTAGTGAGGGCCACGACAAAAGAACTCAGGTAAGATTGAAGTCCAAATCCAAAGAAAATTATTGGGTCACAAAATATAGAAATCTTTTGAATCACCAATCTTGAACTTATGAGAATTAGACGATGAGAGACTTGGATTATCTTGGATTGATTATGATAAATTCGAGGATATTAGAGAAAAAGAAAAAATAAGCTGTATATAGTGCAACATGATTCGACGAAATTAGTAATAGCTGAAAGGAAGTTGAATTTAAGGCTATTTGTGGTTCAAACGAAAATGAGCAAGAATATATTCAAGAATTGAGAAATTATTCTTCAGTTTTGCAGCATGTTGGAGTATCAAGAAATGATTATAGTGATTACATTATTGTAATAGATTATGCATTAAAAGGTCCATTACGACAAAATCTTGCAGAAGTAGCATGAATGAAATAGAAAGATAAATTAATTCTCTTGCGTTGTATAATTATGGATCTCAAAGTAGTGCATTCACAGGGATTCATCTATAGGAATTTACACAGTGGAAACATTTTATAGCCTGATTTACAAAATGTATATTGAATATCTTAGGCTCTCTAAAAAGTAAAAGAAGGAAAAATTTTGTGAAATTCTACCATATATAGTACCTGAAATTTTGATAGGTCGATCAGACACTCAAGTATCAGATATTTACAATTCTGGAGATATTACTACAAAGATTTTGAGTGGGCGAAGAGCATTTGATAGAATTCGGTGGTCTTGTATCAGAATTATCGGTATATCACAAGATAAATACGATAGTCGAAACATATTACTTTATTTTGACACATGTACGAAGATCGTTGTGATCTGATGAATACGAAAAGACTGACTAACCAACGCTTTGTCAGTGCTGTGAATGGTGCAGCATAATGTTGGTGGAAGAACTTTTACAACAATCCAGTCCAGACTTAAGAGCACATAGTACAATGAAGAAACGACACTCGGGAAGGATATGAAATCAGTCGAAATGGTTGATACTAGCAATTTCCGAAGAAAAGACAAGAACATGTATTATCTTAGCTTCGATATTTCCAAAATTAATCATGGTTAATGAGGGCCGCAACAATTATCTCAATCATAATACTGTTAGTACTAAAGTGTATCATCACATTTAGCATTAGAAAAACTTTTTTTTTTAAAAAATTTCTCTTTAAAATTTCTTACTAAAATCGTCAAATACAAAAATATTTCAAGCACATTCAAAACATTTTAAAAATTTCAAAGCACATTCAAATATTTTCAAGCATATTCAAACATTTTAATAAATTAGAAAACACTAACACTGACTAATAATTATTCTAAGATAACTTTGCAATCAGCACCTTTACCTGTCAAATATGAAGAACATTTAAATAACGGAAAAGAAAAAAAACCAATAAAAGCACGAAACAAAAAAAAAAAAAAAAATTAGAAAATAATGTGAATCGAACGTTATTATTATCAGAAAAAGATCTTGAAGAGATGGCTTGAATTGATAAGATACGCTTATAATACTGTTGTTAGATGGGACAAAAATCATCATTTTTTTAACGGTTCTAAACATTTTGAATGGCTAAAGCCACAAAATCTTAATGAGAAACTTAAACAATTCATAGATGTAAAAGAAAGAAAAAATCTTAATGAAAAAGATAAAAAAAATCACAGAGATCAAGTGTATGGGGAGAATGTAAATTTCTACGAACAGTTGTATAGTTAGAACTATATCTTAAAAGTACGCACGATAAAGTATCTGCAAATATAATCAATGAGAGTATTGACGAAGTATTGACAGCTAGAAAAATTTAATACAAAAAAAAATTTAAAAAAAATTTAAAAAAAACTAAAAAATCAATATTATCTTTTAAATCTTAATAATTATGCTTGAACGATGGTTGTAATATTACGGCCTTTGTTTGCATTTTAAAGGATCCAACTGGAACCCTACACATAATAAAGTATTCTATCATATTTACATTATATATAATTGTGTGACAATATTCTGTGAATTTAATAATGAATTTATATGATTTATAGTTATTTAAACTTTTAATTCAGTTTTTCACCATTTGATTAGAATAGATTGTAACTCCAGCTACCTTTGAAAGCCATCAAGGGCTTAATCCCACAAATTTGGAATATCCGCTATCTGAAGTTCTACGGTTTAAGGCTTTAAAAACCGAGATGTATAAGACTTTCAAAGCTAAAATTGCTAGCAAATTTGAAGTTTTGGTTAAACAAATGAGGTTCAAAGTTTTCTGTAATCGAGAAAATGATACTGTTAGACCAGAAGATCTAATAACAGATCATGAGTAAGTTATATGAAAGTATGATTCTTTTTCATTTCGTAAAAACTTCTATCAATAATAATTTTTTTGATAATTTTTGGTGATGTATAGCAATGAAAAAAATTCACACAAAAATGGCCACATATCAAAATGAACTGACTGGAAGGAGCAGATAAACCATTTGACGAACAAAGTAGTGCATAATATTTATAAATTTATTATATATCTGTTTAGACATGTATTGTCTCGTTATTTCAATTAATATTTTATTTAATACATAAGTGTGGGGGTATTATGCCACACCAAAGCTTTGTTAATATAGAAAAAAATTATTTATTCAAAAAATTTGTTAAAATAGATTACTCAGGTAATTGACTATCTACTAATATAGAATATTCATCATTTCTTTATGTGAAAATAAGGTTCACGTCGACGCTAAATTTTTATATGCCAAATTATTAGCACAGACGCTAAATTTTTAATATCGACGCTAAGGAAAATTAAACTATATAAAAACCTGGAAAAATTAATAAAGAAGAACAAGTTCCACATCCATTTTAAAAGTAACAAAATAACGAAATAATACTTTTATCTTTTGAATTTCAACTGTAAATTTAATAAACCTATTTTGAGACTCAATTCGACAGATTGAATTGACTTGTAACTTCAATCAGCTTATTAAGACTCGAAATTCTGTATAATCGCAGTCATACATCTTCAGAACTTGGTCACATGATTCTGTCTAAAAGAACTTTTAGTCTAGAAAAGTTTTAATTCAACATAAAAAAAATCAAAAACTCCCACCATCTTTGGAATCACCTGCATCAGCTTGATTAATATATCAGCTTTGCTTTATAAGATTCATCTATTATCTTCTTCATTAAATTTCTATATTCTTGCTAAATCATTCTGATTTATTAATCTTTATTGACATTTGTGAGTTTTATTTATTACTCATCCTGCATATTTATATCTCTATTCCCATACACAGTTAGAGTTGTTATCAGCTCTCACATTCAACTATTATACTGTAAGCAGAGTTAGCACATTTATCCATTGGGACGAATAGAGAACAACTCCATTGACATTGCTCTATTGCTCTATTAAGAATAATTTCTGAATGGAGCCAATGGAAGCCAACCAACTCTATTGACATTGATCCATTCGACCAGTTTATTAGCTATTGGTATATGAGGCTATAGATTAGAACCCTATTCTTTATCGGCTTTATTGGATATTTCTATCAGAGCCATTATCTCCACTGGGCTCTCCACTAGCTATATTATATTCTCCATTAGTATTATTCATATCAAAATCATGCCGAAATAGTTTCTACGGCATGTAACTCTATTCAATCTATTGGTTTCATTGGTAATTTTCCCAATAGAGTATATCTATTGCCAACCTTGACTGTAAGCTCTCTAATTTGAATAATATCAGTTTTAAAAAAAACTTGACACTTATGCTTCCAGATATTAGATATATAGCCTCCCAGTAATTTGACACAATTGTTTGACAATTACAAATTCAATTACTTTAGAACTTGTAATTGTCAAACATTTGTCTAATAATTGTGTCAAATAACTGTTTCTGGGGGCTATATACCTAATATCTGTAAGCTCTTTAAAAGATTAAATCATTTTATTGATCACTGGAATAATTATGTCCAATAATAATGACAAATAAATTGTTGTATTATCCAATTCTGGAGATTTGAATATTTAAATCCGTGCCTATTTTGATGATCAGCATGCAAAACTACGACAACTGTTTTCACGTGTATCTTATATGTAGTCATTTCTAAGCAGATAGCAAATTCATATTTTGGATTAATTATATCAGATATGTCAGTCTTGAGAATCTCTGACAATTTTAACTAGCTACTGACATATTGCAGCAGGCTTGCCACGACTATCTTGCTGACTTAAAATTAATTGTTCGAAATGTAGCAAAGGACTCAACTGTTTGATCAAACTTAAATACAAGTTTAAACAATATTTGTCGGAAAACACCAGAATTAAAGGTTCCTATCAGGGCTTCAGACACTATAGTAATATGCTGGCCATTTACTGCGCCAATGCCAATTGTTTGAAGTGTCGTTTTTGATCAATCAAATTAAAGCCTATTATAATTTATTAATCGAATATAAGTTATTCTATTAATCGAATACAGTCTGTATATTTTAATCTATTAATCGAATATTTTATGTAAGCAATTATATGCATGTGTTGAATTGTTATTCTGGCAAATTAAATTCTAGATCAAGAACGACAATTTTTAAATGGCTGGCATATTATTATGGTGCTGGTTCCTATAATGATCTCATTTTTCGCTACAGACTATTACCAGATTCTGATTTTCTTGTAGTTAGTCAAATCAATAATACGATAAAAAATATTATTACATACAGGCATATATATAAGTTATATACTCATTAGTTATATTGACACTAGCGATGTAAACCAAACCCGATTGTTTGAGATTTAGTTGATTCCGAAAGGTCTTTACTAGATCTGACAATTGTTTTGTAATTATCGCTAGCTAGAGCGTGTATCATATGACAAATAAATTGTTATTGACTAGTGATACAGGAAAATTTTTTCACATTTGTGGAAATAATTCTCCTGCATCAATAGACAATGACAATTTATTTGTCTTATGATTTACATTCTAGCCAGCGATATATAAATTTTGTTTACAACATAGTTATGACACAATTGTCAAATCTAGTAAAAACCTTTGGGGTCCTAAACTATCGGGTTTGACACAATTATTAGACGAATTTGTAATTGTCAAACAATTGTATTAAATGTTATATGTATATCTAATATCTGGAACCTCCCTTAATAAAAAAAAAAAGTTCAAAAAATCCTTATAAATAAAGGTATTTTAGAATCAGAAGATTTCTAAAAACCAAGAAATTTTTGAGTTTCAATTTTTTCTCCTCTCTTCAAAGCTTTTTTTAAATCATTTATAAAATTGAGTTCTCATCTTCAATTGAGCTTAAATTCTTCTTTAATTTTGGTTTCATATGATGCTTTGATAATGAGCATAAGACCATATTGGAATGAACAAGTTAAGGAATGGTCTAAGAAATTATGGCTTCCCACCATAAACGACCCTTCAGATTTGTATATGAATATAGATCTATATTATACTCTACAAAATTCATGGTTCTAGTCAACAAACCATGTTCCGCTGCAGCAAATGAATTATTACAAAATAACTTTGCAATCAGAACTTTCACCTGTCGAATTTGAAGAATAGTTAAAAAATAGGAAAAGAAAAAAAACAATTAAAGTATGAAGCAAAAAAAAAATGAAAAAATGAAAATTCTGTGTATCAAAAGTTAGCAATCAAAACATATCCTAATCATTCTCAGAAAAAGATATTGAAGAGATGGCTTGGATTGATGAGATTCGTGTATAATATAGTTGTTAGATGGAACAAAAGTCGGCGTTTTTTTTACAAATTTAAAAAAATTAAAAAAATTGAATGGATAAAACCTCTTCCACTTGAAGAAAAACTAAAATTATACATGGGTGTTAAAGAATGGAAAGATCCTAAGGATGAGGATAAAAAATTACAAACCTCATGTATATGGGAAGAATGTAAATTTCTATGAAAAGTCATATAGTTTGAATTACAACTTAAAGGCTTATATGATAAAGTACCTACAAATGTGATCAACGAGAGTATTGACGAAGCATTAACTGCTAGAAAAAATATAATAGAAAAAATTCAAAAATTATTATTATCATTAAATCCAAGAAAGATTTGTGACAGACAAATGACTATTTGTGTATATAACTTTTCAAAAAAAGATTGGAATCATTTTTACCCTACTTATTTTCATAATTCTACAACCTTATTATCAAAAAAAACTAATGAGTTAGAAGATGGAAAGCATGACTTACGCCCATTTCACTTTGAAAAAAAGAAAAAAAAACAAATAGCCATCACAAAAAAACAAAATGTGATTTATGCAGATGGAATATATATTGTTAGACATTGTTACAAAAATAGAAAAGGTGTTAAAAAAGCTGCATTCAAATATTATCAAAAATCAGCAGATCATGTTAATGGAATATCATTTAACTGATTCAATTTTAAGTTTTGGGGACAAATTTAATATTAATTTTTCGAAAAAAATTATTAATGCTCCGATCTATAATAACAATATGACTAACCTATTTTCCCACTATCACAACCCATTTTAAATTTATGTACAATTGAGTGAACCTATTTTAAATCTCACAATTAAATGAACCTATTTTATGTTTCTGTATAATTATTTTATTTCTGCACAATTCAGATAACTCATTTTCTTCATGGTGACTTCTATTTAATTGTACAATCCATGTATGTTTTATCTTTATATTATTAATATTATATGTATAGTATATCATAGTTTAGATCAGAACAATTATATATATGATAAAATTCTTATATTATATGTGCGTCAATTAGATGACTTACAATCAGTAGTCAAATTTTTCAAATTTTGGGATATTTTACAAATCCGCTATAATGTATAGGGTTGTGCATTGTTACCAATATGGAATAGGAGTTGAAAAGATATAGGTGAGACATTTAAATATTATCAAAAATCTGCAAATATAGGACATGCTTGTAATGTTGGACATTGTTATAGAAGTTGAAAAAGACTTAAAGAAGGCATTCGAATATTATCAAAAATCTGCAGATATAAGACATATTGATGGAGTATATTGGGCAAACTAATGTATATATGTAAGACAAACAAGTACTCTATTCACATGGTATTCTCCAACAAAAGGTTTGAGCAAAATAGATAAATATGATATAGGATATATTTTTCGTTTATGTAAGCACATGGATAATCTTATATTAATCAAGGACAGTTTAGCTCGAAACACAAGAAAAAAAAGTGTTACGTGTTGACAAAGCAATTTTTCGTATGAAACGAAAGATCGAACAACCTCAGGACGAAATTCATCAAAAACTAGTCAAGTTTTTAACTGATGAGTTTGATATAATTATTATTTCTCCTTTTGAGGTTTCAGACATGGTGAACAACTATCCTATCACCTTTCAAAGATTTGGAAACTTTTGAGTATCTTCCGTTTCATCTTCATCGTTATAATAGTCATTATTGATTGTTTCAACATCGCTAAAATCTTGATCCATAGACCTTTTTCCTTCAGTCAGTTGACTAGAATTACTGCACTTTTTAGAAATTCAGAAAAGCCTAGAATCAGACAATAAGGAGAAATCATGATACAGTAAAAATAGCGAATAAATGGATAGTAAATTAATTAATAACAGACACAAAAGAATGACCAAAAAAAAAAAAGGGACAATAAATTTAAATATACACTTTTCAAAACCCACTCCTCTAGTTCTCAAATTTTCCAAAATGAAAATAATACTGACTTTCTTACGAATGCCTTGAAGACATCCTGGTGTTATCTCTACAATACATAAATACAACGACAATGCCTTATAAAAAAAAAAAAAAAAGTTCAAATATATAAATAACAAGTAAAAAATGTAAAAATGTATTAAATTATTACGTTATAAAGTACAGTGCCTGTAGATTCTTTTGCATTCCTTTATCAAACCACATTATTAAAAGTAGGAATTGTTGATACCTTAAAAACATTAAAACCCAATTATCAGTTCAAAGAATTAAAATTTTTTAGGAATTTGTTCCTTAAAACCAGATTGGGCATGATATAAATACACTATAAGTCACTTCTATTTTGATAACAATACCACATTGTATATATTACGGTGAAAAGTTATGCGTACTAAATAGACAGTTGATAGTGGCTTAACCCGAAAAATCCAGATATACGTGATTAAACAATGGATGTCGAAAGTCTCAAGTTGAATTGAAATTTTAAATATTAAAGAAATTCTGAATTCACTTAGCGCATATTAAATTTTAATTGCAACACATCGTGATCTTGAACTTCTCATATAATTAGGGATTTTACAACGTCAATTTTTAAATAGGATATTATTAAATGAATGTTTAGAGAACTATCACTTATTATGTAATTATAGCCCCCTCCAGAGTCAGTCATTTGACAATTACAAGTTCTAAAGTAATCAATCATTTGACAATTGTAAGCTCTAAAATA
>CAJVPY010001106.1:0-21038 GCA_910591965.1 Dentiscutata erythropus | reverse complement strand
CTTCCATGTCACCCGACATGAATCCAATTGAAAACGTCTGGGGACTTATGAAAATTAAGCTAGCAAAAAAAAAAATCCGAACTATAAGGGTGTTGAAAAGTTTGATCACGAAGGAATGGAACCAATTACCTAATGACCTGGCGAAGAATTTGGTTCGTGGTATGAATGAGCGTGTAGAAGCACTAATAGAAAATGGTGGTGATTATACTGTGTATTGAGGATCATGCCTCATTATAAATTTGTAAATAAAAAAAAAATTTTTCGCTTATCTGCTTGCTGCGCCACATCACGTGGGGTGGGATACTTATGATTCCTACTGTAACTAAGCAAAATTTCCAACTAAATTAATGTAATTTATAGAAAAGATACAATTTGAAGTTACAGTATATAGATATCTATACGATTTCAAATTGTATCTCTCCCATAACTTACATATTAATTTGTTTGGAAATTTTGCTCAGTTACTCAATAAGATCTGTATTTTAAACTAGTGAAATGTTTTTTTTATTACTTTAAAACTTTTTAATAAATTTGGTATAAAATCTGGTATTTTACTATAGGTTTTCGCGATTGTTGCACAATTTTATATTCGATTTTTCTATTGTCACCTTTAATTTAACACACCCCAACGTGAAGTTACACGAAACCGATGTACGCAAATCATTCCCCAAATATTTATTCGATTATTAAGTGCAGCACAGTAAGGGGGATCGTCTAAAGCTAGGTATAAAGTAAAATATATATATCATGTGGTTGTTAATTTACGAATTTGTTACAATAGTAATCAATTCAAAAAACAAAGTATTTTAATGTCTATATGTTGTACTGTACGTATATAATTTTAAGATTTGCTACTAACTTGATGATCTAAAAAGAAATTACGTAACGTAGATAGCACTCCTTAAATGCACTTTATTTCTTTTTCTTTTTTTTCTATAGTTGTTCGGTAGAAATTCAAACTAACTTCCGAATTTGCGGAAATCGCATAACTATTATACCGTACACGTTACGTTATTATTTAAACATATGTATTTCTGATTGGTCGAAAATTTGTGTAAAGAAAACAATGCTTAATCTATGTTGTGAACCAATACTTTTTATGGACATAATAATAAGTCATAAATGTAATTTAATTAAGTGATGTTTTCTATGTAACAACAGAATTAGGATTTCGGACTTTAGTCGGAATGTACTACACGTACAATGAGTGTACTATAGTTACTATATATGGTGGATGTTTTCCTTTCTTTTTTCGCAGCACCTTTATATTTTATTATAATGAATCTTGATCTTTTTGCTACTCGGTATAAACGTCCTAGAGATGATCAGCGAATAAAGATTGTTATATTTCTTAAAGATGTTATGTCTACAGTTCATATCGTAAATGATCTAGACAGAGATGCGACATTGGGAGATGCACGTAAATATTTGGCTAAGATTGAAAATGATTTAAATACTTTTATAGGTTGGAAAAATACTTTTTTTCGTAATGCTTCTAGGAAAATTCCTCATAGCGATGAAGATAATTATAATGTTGAAGGTATTTTAATTTTGGAAGAAGATTTTTACTCCCTACATATAGAAATAGATGAAACAATCCCTTGTGTCCCAGAGCTTGTGCGAAATCTTAATATGGACAGAGGATATAATAAACATGACGAAAATTCCATAATCCCAGCAAATACATCAGCATTTTCTATAAAAGACTTACATATGAAGGATATTATAATTGAAAATAAACTTGAAATTACAGTTAAACAATCAAACAGAAAAATCGAGCAATTCTGGATAGAAAGTTTTGAAAATAATTGTACAAAACAAAGCGATAAAATAGCAGAAAATTGTAGTGATGAAATAGTATTAAACAAGTACACTACTAAAACATGCCACAAAGGTACAATATTGTTATCCTGTAAAGATTTAGAGGCTACAGAAGAATATATTAACGCTATTAATAATGCATTGGATGGGAATCATAACGATACTCAAAAAAAAGATAATTTAAAAAATATTGGTAATGATTATGGATTTTTTGGGTGGCATGAAATTAAACTTGGTGGCAAGTTTTTAGAGATGACAAATGAACATAAGATCATTGGTGGCATCGGTGACAGATATGATGGAAATACGCCTGAATGGATAGAATCATTAGAATCCTATAAAACGTGGGAAATAATTGAATATAAAGATAAATTTTCGCTTTATGAATTACTACCAGAAGAAATGCAATTAGAGATAAAACGGCTTAATGGCATGAAAGTACTATACTCGAATGTTGAATAAATTAATATAGCAAGAGGCTATAATTTTAAGTTTCCTATTACTTTACCTGTTCCTATGCCACCAGAAATTCCAACATTAAAAGACAATAAAATATTCGCTTCAATTCTAAATAAAGATATTAAGAAACCTTTTAAAGATGTATTTGGAATCCGCATTGATTACCAAACTGATAACAGTCCATATTTTACAATTCACCGCATTAGTAGGACTCATAATAACCATTCACAAAATAGTTATCTTAATTCCTTGGATAGTTATTGGATATGATAAAGATCTTCCAACTCAACCAATTTCAAATAATTCGGGTTTAGAAGGAGTTTGGACTAAGGATAGTGAAAATATGAAAATTGAAGGACCAATTATACAAAAACATTGTTTGATTGGTACTTGCGTTTTACATCTTGACAAAAATCCTAACTATGATTTTGCACAATCAAAATCGATAATTAGCTATTATTCTTGCCAATCTCCAGATAAGGAATTAATAAATATATTTTGTAACCAAAATAGCCTTTATGACAGTTATGACGAAGAAAGTCAATTAAAATTTGAGGTTAATTGTGCAATTTTTAATGGAAATGATATTGGTAGGTTACCTCCTAAGATCGTTAGGGGGCCAACAAAACAATCTTGGAAAGAACCGAGGGATTTAATGAAAAATGAAAGAAATCTTTTTATTGGTAATAAATGGGATTTATCCGATAGTAATCTTATTTTTGCAAGTTTAGTGTATTTAGATTCTTTAGGTGATCATTTTTTCTTAAATAACAGTCCAGAATATCCGATCATACAATCACCGATTGATTCCGATAATGAAATTCCTAATTGTATGGTCTCTTATATAGTATTTTAAGAGTGTACACATTGACCTATAATATAGTAAACACTAAGTAAAAATCGACATAATGTACCGTATTTAATACTCAAACCACATATATTTATAGCAGTGTTGGAAATCTGCTTTGAGATTTATGTTCTCATGAGAACAAATTATTTAATTTAATATTCTCGAAATTATATTTATGTTCTCAAAAATAAAATTTATTTATATCCCTATTTTTTTAAATTTCTTATTTCGGAAAATATTTCAAATTTTTGTCCAAACCCTTCTCGTCATTCATTTTCTTTTCGGATTTCTAATTTTATTTCCATTTATAAAATACTTACAGAGAGCATATTTTTCGGATATTATGTTCTTAAATTTTTTTATTGAGAATATATTTACATAATATCAATGTTCTCGAATCTAAAGGCATGTTCTCATGTTCTCATGAGAACATAGATTTTCAACAATGATTTATAAGTTTTTTTTTTAATAATTCATATCATTATTGTACCTAAATCTTTTAACCAATTTTTAATATAAAATATTTTCTATCAGCAACTTAAATTGTCGTCTCATAATCCTTTTTATAAAAATAAATAAATTTAATATCAACTAGCAGTTAGTCACGTAAAATTGGAGTCCAAAGTAATATATGGTATCATAGAAAATTTTTTAAGCGATTGTGCCCTGATTAAATAATGCATTTTATATATAAAATTGGGTTTTATTTTTTTTTAGGTTCACAGGTTGATTTTTTTTCAAAAGCTTCAATACGAATAGATTCACTTCCTTATGACTACGAAGCTATAAATCTTTTTTTATATTACATATGGTAGTTTTTTTTTTTATTAGCAGACCCAGCGCTATAAAGCACTAAGATAAATAATTAGTAAAACTAAATAAATACTAAATTGTAAAAATTTTATTATGGCTAGGTGTTACAGAAAAGAGAGAAATCAACAAAACAAATGATCTTTAGAAAATCAATTTTTAGAAATACTTTTATGGTTCTATAGTGTCATGTCATTATCTTATATTAAATATTGGTATAACATATAAATCAAAACAAACAGAATTTAATTCTTTTGATATTAGAATAAGGGTAAAGGCTAAAGGTTAGAGTTAGATGAGGTTTATAGTAAAATTTTGTAAAAAATTTTTTTGTTAGAGCTCAAAAGGTAGTTTCATAGACAAAATTTTGAGCTATAAGGCCAGGCCAAGTTAATTTTTTGGTTCTCTAACCCGGCAGGGTCAATAAATTCAGATTAAAAATTTAAATTTATTGTGGCGCAGCATGTAACTAGCCAATCAAAATTGACTATAAGATATCAATATTGGTAGAATGTTATAATTGGTTAGCTTTCACGTAATAGAAGTATATACATAGTACAACGATATAAAGGCTATTTGAGACTAGAGCTAACTATATGATAGGTTAGATTTGAGTATCTTTATTATATATAAAAAGAAGACTGCAATCATGTGAGTTTAGACAATCACCAGTATAATATGAGAAATCAAAATAATAAATAATTATTCTGACAGCTCTTTATGGTTAATGTTAGGATGATAAAGTTCATATTATTATAACAGCTCTTGATTATTAGTGTTAGGAAGAGAAAGTTTTATTATAAAATTACTCTAACACCTTTTTATAGTTAATATTAGAATAAGAAAGTTCATATTATAAAATTATTCTAACAGTGCTTTAGGTATTTTGGCTAGATGATTATAGCTAAAATTTTAGGAAGATTTTTTTTATTGTCAATACACAGGATTTAAATGCTTCATAACCTATTCTATTAGTTTTTTCAATAATATATTTAATTCACATATGCAATAAAAAATATTCAATATAGTACTAAAAATAACTTTGTATTAATCTTTAACTCTGCAATAAAAATAAAAATATTGTTATACAGAAAAAAACTAGTTTTTCAGGAGTCTATTCAACTAGCAAAACCAAATAAACAACCACCAAGCTGACAAGAAAGCCTATCGAAAGAGACACTCAGATTTGGTGAGTATAATAGTTCTAAGGCTTCAGTAATCCAGACTTCAGTTTATCAATACTCTAACCACTAAAACAATCTCGCAAGGAAATTAAGTATTCTAATACAACAGAATGCCACACTTGGGAAATAATGCAAGAATACTTCTACTATAGAACTTAGTAGAAGATTGGTAAATTAGATATTTAAAATATAAGGTACAATGAAACTAGAAAATTCTATGCTTGGAATCTGCTATTGCAATGAGGTGAAAAGGCCCTTTATTTATAATAAAATAATACATAACAATACTGACAATAATATCTATAACACCCTTTCTGTCATTATTATAAGTATTCACAGTAATGCCAAAATTGTTAACAATAGTAATACTGACAAAACTGGCAAAGCCTTCAGTACTATGGGCACTCAAATAAATCGATAATCGATAACACTGTAATTGCTGTGATAGCAATATCAATATATGATCGATAAAATATAAATTTTCTAGATTACAATACCCTCCTACTTAATTTATACACTCTGGGCATAAATTTGATGATAAATAAAATCATAATACTTTTTATAAATTGACTTTTCAACTTGTTAATATTTTTGTTCAAGCTCATTATTATTTAAAAACTCTATAATTTTTCAAAAGACTAAAACATCTCTTCTTCAAGCATAGTGTTTATTCACGTGTCAACACCTAGCTACAATTACATGTCTTATTGGTCTTTTGAGGTTAGCTATTTCAAATCATTATGTCTTTACTTTATGCTTATCGAACCTTTATCATTTTCAAGATTAAAAGTTCTATAGGGTACAGGTCTCTTAATTTAAACTTTTTAATCCCAGTTTAAATAAGAACTAACTCACTCATTTATTTTTTCTGACTCCAATTTCATAATTCTAATATTTGTTACTAACCTAATATATTTTACATCTACTAATACTATTTGTTAATGTTGTCCAACAACATATATATATTCATTAATATCTGGTAAACTGTTGAATACTTACTTCTATTAATTGACAGGCATTTTATGATAATCAAATACCTTATACCTTTTCTAATACTCTTTATTCTCATCAATTTCAATTCTATAATTGTATTTTCTATTCGAGTTTGTATTCAATGTCTTAAATTCTATCAACCTATACTTATTTGCTACTGGCTTCGATTACTATCGAATATTTTATATTTATTCCTTAATTTCATTTTGATAACAGTAGCCAACAGCATATATTCTGTTAGCATTACCCAGATTAGATACTTGGTTTCATTTTAGTCATCAAATTTATACTTCAAGGACTTTGATCTCATTTCCATTTCTATAATGATGGCTAGTATTAAACAGTTTTTCTGGGCTACTATATCACATAGCCTTTGACAATACTTGAATGCTTTATGAAGACATATACAAAGGCAAAAAAAATCACTTAGAACATAGAAATGTATTGAATATGATGTGAAGAAAGCTAATAAAACATTTACACAAGAAACATCTCAATCTGAAAAAGAGAATATTGAGATAACTCAATTAACAGAAGCAT
Organism: Dentiscutata erythropus; assembly: GCA_910591965.1. Taxonomy (NCBI): domain Eukaryota; kingdom Fungi; phylum Glomeromycota; class Glomeromycetes; order Diversisporales; family Gigasporaceae; genus Dentiscutata; species Dentiscutata erythropus. Next base: position 14,381 of record CAJVPY010001106.1, on the reverse strand, counting down.
TTGGAAATCTTAAGCTATATTGTATAATGGATTGTTCATCAAATGAATTAGAAGAAGTTAAAAAAATAATATATAAGCTTACCAAAATAGTGAATGATATAACAAAGAGTTTGAGATTGCAAAGAAACTCTGAACCACACAGATGTTTTACATGTCAGAAAATGGGCCACATCTCTCATAACTGTCCTAATAAGCAAAAGACAAAGATGGGTTGAGTAAAGGAAGAGAAATAGAACATCCAATTAAAAAAACTGATATACGGTTTTTTGAATTTGTAAAAAATCAAAAACATCAAGTTATAAAAAAGGTTGTAAAAGAAAAAGATTCAATTATCAAAAATTGTTTAAGAATTGAAATTAAATTAGTTCAAGAATTATTTAATGTAAGGATTTTAAAAAAACATCACTATACAGAGGTGGAAGATACTCCCAATAAAAAGAGAAAACCATTTAATAAAAAGGATACAACAGTATTACTTCAACCTCAAGCCAAGAAAATGAAAATATATATCCTGATAGCTAAATTGGTTCAAGAACTTGACATGTTGCAAAAAATTGCCAAATTAAAGGTAACCATTATATTGGAACAACTATTTAAGTGGTTTCCAAAAGCAAGAACAAAAGTCTTGAAATCTTTAACATATTATAAAAAGGAAAGTGATGTGTTACAATAGATATACAAATTAGTCTTGTTAAAGCAATGAAAAGACTAATTAAGTTTGAAATAAAATAGTGCCTGCATAAAATGCTATTATTAATAGTGAGAAGATTTCTATAGATACTGATTAAATTTAATACATATAGACTATGCAAAGAGGAGAGGCTTTGAATAGCAAGAAGTGGAAAGAAAAGGAAGAATAACTAATAATTGTATAAGTAAATTTATTAGCTACACCTGGAATTGAAGTAGAAATAAAAGGAATATTAGTTAGTGTAAGATTTTATATGATGGAAAGTGCGAGCTTTGACCTTCTTTTAGGGATGCTCTGGATTACAAAAGCCCAATATGAGTTAAAGTGGCATGATAATCAGTATTGGTGCACTATTTCTATTTTGCTCATAAAGAGAGTTCAAATAGTAATAAGAATAATGATGAATTAAGTAATGAGAAGGATGTATATTTAGTGAGAAAGGTAGATAAAGATAAAATTGAGAAATTAGATGTAAGTAATATGCTGAAAGGAGCTATTAATAAGGATAAAGTTGGAATCAAAGAAACTTATCTATAAATGATCAAGATTTAATAAACACTGATTATGAAAGGCAAGTCATTTATTGGAATTTAACTAAAGAAAGAGATAATAGAATAATCTAAAAATTAGATACTGTGGTAATTATGAGTAGTAATATAACCTGGGTTGGGCCCACCCAGGTCACCCACGGGTGAGCAGGTGACCCGAGTTGGATTTGTTGCAACCCGGGTGAAAACGGGTGGGTCAACCCGTCGGATAATTTGAATTTGCTCAACTCGTGATCTGCAAATCAAAAATTGGCTAAATGATTTTTCAGCTGATTTGACTATTTCGATTCGACATATATACGCAATTTAAGATATAAATCTTATATCTCTAGTTTAATACAGAAATATGATACTTTCAAAGCATCTTTGCTGGAAAATAATTGAAAAAAAAATTTAAAAAGCCAACACTTAAGTGTTAGCATATCTTTTATCAGTCTAATTCTCAAGCATTTTCAAAAATATAGACATATTGAATAATATTAATAATGCATTTTTTATTTTTTTATTATTAAAACTAAGGCCCCGTCTCTGGTTATTAAAAAACTCCTGTTACTTTCAGAAGAACCATGTTTACTAAACATTAAACAAGATATTTTAAGACTTTAATGAAAAACCTAATGGATATTTTATGAATTACAATCTGAGATGAAACTCTGGTTAGACGTAAAGCTAGTCTTATGACAATTTGAAGGGCTACAAACCAATTTGTATATATATACAAATAAAGGTAATATTTTATTTATATACAGGATCTTCTTTTGACATATATTCTAATTCGTGTAATATGTTTATTATAAAATAATATATAGTACTTTTTTATATTTCTTGTTAAGAATTATTGATCCACTAAACACGTTGGATAAGCATTCAAATGAAAATTTAACATATTGTTACTACAACCTGTAAAACAATTATGATATAGAAATAGTTTTTATTATAATAAATAATAAACTTGGTAGCCGAAATCTGGCTTTCATATTTAAATTATTTGATCGCGAATCACGAATTTAAATTTATATATATTATTTTTGTTTTGGGTTAGTCAACGCACTTAAAAATTACTATCCACTAATCTAAAAATCCTTTGCCATAAATACAAATGCATAATCCAAATACGGTAGTATATGAAAACTTAGAAGGAAATAAAATAACAATGCAGTTCGTAATCTAAAAAGGAAGGTAATAGCGAAAGTCAAATTAATGTCAAAGCCTTACCAAAAGAGAACAAAATTAACTCAGTTTGGTAGTGCATAAAAACTTAGATTAAAAGGAAATAGAATAACAATGCAGTTCGTAATCTAAAAAAGAAACATGATAAAAAGTTAAATCAATGTCAAAGCCCTACTGAAAAGAGAATGATGATAATATACATAGCTTAAGATTGTACAAAATAGTCCTTTAAATTCAGCTAAAAGAATTGATGATTCATCATATAATTTTGACCGATGATATAGCCCAATTGACGAAAACGATCATAAAGAATATCTACAATTAATATCATAATTAAGGAATTGCGTATCTAGGCAGTGCATAAATTAGGAAATAAAAAAGCCCATAGCTGTAGTTACTCAAAGCTTTGTGTATTGTGCAGGAAATATTGATATCTTAGATTAGATCTTGAATGTTCAAAGTTTTACCCGTAATTGAAATTTTTATTTAAGAGATTTATTCTCACCTTAGAAATTTAACTCTTGTATTAGTATTTGAGTTAAAATATAAAAATAAAAAATAAAAAGCAATTAATAAACCCACGTGATAAATTTTTTTTAGTCAAATTAACCATGGATAGTGATACTGAATATACTCATAACGATAAAATTCAAGAAGTAATTAATGAAAAAAATACTCAAAAATTTGCAGATGAATCAGCCACGAAAAAAATTAAAGTAAACATCTCTAAATCGGATGCTCCTCTGGGCAAAAAGAGTTATGTTTGGCTTTACATTAAAGTCGAAAATGGATGCGATGTCTGTAAAATAATCAAATTTGACAAAAGTAATGAAGTTGAATGTGGAAGATATTATAAACATGATGGTTCAACAGGAAATATGAAAAATCATCTTTTAGAAGATCATGAAATCTTACCACCAAATGCTGAATCTCAAGTAAAGCCAGGTGAAAAACACCAAATGTGCATCGACGAAATAGTTAAAAAACTACATCGCACAACCAAACAAGCAGAATTGAAAAGAGTTACCACTAAATGGCTAGTTACAGATTCTTTGCCATTTAGTGTTGTCTGTGGAAAAGGATATAGAAAAATGATAAATCGTATTGATCTGACATTTATACCACCTAGTTATAAAAGTATTAAAATAGATCTTTTTTCTGCTTATCAAAAGGGAGTGTTAAAGCTTAAGGAATTAATTTCTACCACTTGTGAAACTGCTTCAATTACAACGGACTTATGGACGTCCCGTAATAATAATGGATACATTGGTGTAATGCTTCATTAGTTAACTCCAAACTTTGAGATACGTGATATAGTACTAGCTATTGAACGCTTCGACTATCCGCATACAGGTGAACGAATAAGAGACTATCTAGAAGAAAAGATAAAAGATTATGGATTATCTAGAAAAGTTTTTTGTATAGTGACAGATAATGGTGCAAACATAAAAAAGGCTATCAGACTTATGTATAATATAGAACATCTTTCTTGTTCTGCTCATACTCTTCAACTCACGATAAATAAAGCTTTAAAAACAATTGAACCGTATACTAAAAAAATTTGCAGGCTTATCATGTTTTTCCGATCCTCAAAACAATGCCAACGCCTTGATCAAGCACAAATTGAATGTAGTAAGTCTAGTACAAACCCTATTTGATTATTTGATTCGGAAGATTCATCTGAAATTTTACCTGAGGTAGAAATGGAAAATGATGATTTAGAAATATTTGAAGAAAGGGAATTAAAAATTTTATGTACTATCACTGATTCAAAAACTCAGTAGAATTCTAATTACCACTCGTGGAAATGGCTCCTAGCTTTGCGTAAAGCAATCATATGGCTTTCTGGAACACTACATATGAAAGATGAGGATAGTGCTAAAGAAGATTCTCATAAATTAAACCGTCTTGTACTTAAGGAAACCGAATAGAACCTATTAGAGAAAATAGTAAAAACATTTAAGCCATTTGATGAATTAACAACTTATTTTAGTGAAATTAAATATGCTACTCTTTCAGTTGTTAACTCAAGTATCGAAGCATTAAAACTTGAGTTTTTTAGTGGTACTATGCTAGATGATATTGAAGGAATAATTAATGATGATAGTATGTATAAAAAAAAATAAAATAAACCGAATTTATCTAGAAACTTATTTTTTAAAAAAAAAAATTAGATGAAATAGATGAACTCTTATCTGATAATAATAATAATATCGATGAATTCTCTGAGGATAAAATACTACAATTGGTTACCCAAGAGCTACCCTCAAATCAACAAATAATCTCAAATCTCAATAAAGTACTCTACGATTCTCTTTGCCGCTATTGGGATAATCCAGAAGATATTGAGCTACTTGCAACCTTATTAGATCCACAATTAAAAAAAATGAGTACATAGTCAACTATAACAAGAGATGATACAATTGAGAAGTTACGTACTGAATTTGAAACCTGGGAGGATATATCCATAGTAGATGAATCGCTCAAACCTGTAGAACCAACATGCTCATCATCATTAGCAACTCCTTCTTTTATAGAAAAGATTTTTAAACAAAATCAAGATCAAATTAATCATAGAATAGAAATTAACAATTACTTGAATATATCGCTTACACCAGTTCAACCTCAGAGCATTGATATCTATCAATGGTGGTGTAATAAACGGCAAACCTTAGTAGAATAGCATGTAAGTATTTGTCCGTTCCTGCCATCTCTGTTCCAAGCAAATGTCTTTTTTCTGATGCAGGAAATCAGATTACCCCTAAAAGGACTAGCTTGGCACCTGAAATAGTTAGTAAATTATTATTTGTAAAATGAAATAGTGTTTACTGCAAAAATTTGTGGGGTTAATATATTTATTATATACTATAAATAAAAAATATTTAAAAAAATAAAGATCAAACAAATTGGACTACTTAAAATAAAACTCTTACGCATAAAACCGTTCTTTACATTGTCAAATTCGGGTAATCTAAACCACCTTATACGTATTCGATTTTAAAAATCTTAAAGATTTTAAAAGATTTCAAAGTGTTTTACTACTCTAAAAAATTTTATAATAAAACCCGGGTCAAACGGGTAACCCGTAACTCGGGTGAACCTGTCAATCAACCCGGGTAACCCGCGAGTTCACCTGTTGGATGATCTGGGTTGCATTTTTTTGAATGAGTTATATCACTAATTATGAGAATAACAGAAAAAACTAGTTTAGTATTGATGTAGAGCTCAATGTTTCTGAAAGACAAGAAAAATATTAAAGCAGCAATTGATTGATGAAGTACTTGAAGCTTTGTTTTCAATCTGTCAGAGATAAAAAAACCAAATTTAGTAGAATATGAAGTAATAACAGGTGATATAAAAGTTTCACTTTTATGCTTGTATTCTATAAGAATTAATAATCCAGAAAAAGCTCAAGTGTTTGAAGACTACTTAAAAAAATGATTAAATGAGACTTACTTGAAAAAGAAATGGGTTAATACACCTACTATTTCTTTTCTGTTAATAAAAAGAAAAGTGGCACTAGTAATATGCATGCTGTAGAAAATATTAACAAGTTTATTGTCAAAGACAGTTATCTGCTTTCTTTAATTTGCGATATATTTAAGAAAGTGGTAGAACATGAGTGGTATAGCACTGTGGATGCCTTCAAAGGCTATTGGCAAATAAAAATCTGCAAGAAAGACCATAATATGGTTGCAGTTTCAATATCATTAGAAGTATTGAGATATATAGTAATGTGTATGGGGTTGAAAACCACAAGTAAAACATATTAGAGATTAATAGATAAACTATTAAAAAGAGATGAATAGAAAGAAGTGGCAGCTTACCAGGATAATAAAAAATTTGGCTAATAGGAATGTTGAAGATTACATAGAAGTCTTTATAAGACTTGCTAAATGTTTTAAAGAAGCAGACATAACATTTGCCACAAAAAAAGTGCTACATATTATATAAAGAAATTCTGATATACAGATACCTGATTAGTAAAAATGATATACACATTAACTTCAAAAAAATAAACAAAATATCAAAATGGCCAAGACCTACTAACAAAACTGAAAATAGCTATTTCTCAGTGTTATAAACTATTATCGAATATTTGTAAAAAACTTTAGCAAAATAGCCATGCCTTTGACTGAGTTAATGAAAAAGGAAATTAAGTTTCAATAGAATAATAAACAAGATTTTACTTTTAAAAAACTTAAAGATATAATTATCCAAGATATAACTCTGAAAGACCTGAATTAGCAAAAGGCAAAAGAAGGGTTATGTACCTATCTGATGCAGTAATATTTCTATTGAAGTGGTCCTTGAACAATTAGATAACAAAGAAAATACAAGGCCAGTTAGTTTTGATTCACAAAAATTAAAAATCATAAGGTTAATTATACTATGTCAGAAAAGAAGTGCTTAGCTATAGTGTATAGTTGCAAAGTAAATGAGAGATATGTTGAAGTTATAATATTTGATATTTGACTGATTATCAATCTCTTAAGTGGTTTTTTAATAAGATCAAGTTGAAGAGACGCTTAATAAGATGGGTTCTAGCTCTACAGGCTTTCAAATTTGGAATATATTACAAACTTAGTTATAAACACAGGAATGCTGATGGATTGTCGAGGCATCCTGAAGAAATTAAGAATGAAAAGATTACTGATAAACAGTTTATTGAGAGGATGTTGATACATATGGATATAGATAACCCTGTTGTAAAAGATTTAAGAGAAAATGAATATTACTTAAAAAACTTTCATTGGAGATGAACAATGCAAACCAAAAATTAACCACATTTACTGAGAAAGATAAAAAGATTTTGCTTGATCAATAATGTACTATTTGAAAGAGAAAAAAGAAATTTATCTCTGCAAAGGGTTATAAATAATGATAGAGAAAAGAATTCAATCTTGGCTACTAGTCATGAAGGAATATCAGAGAAAGAGGAACATAGAGATGTGCATGGAACTGTTAAAGCTATACTTCAAAAGTATAAATAGGCATGTAGAAATATTTATAGTAATATGAAAGAGTATATATCTACTTGCCTGATTTGTTAACACTATTGAGAACAAGTGACCAAAAAACCAATTCATGTTATTGGGATGAGTTGAAATTTCTATAAAGTATATGTGGATTGTACTGAACTATTACCTAAGTTTACTACTGGTCATTTCTATATAGTAGTCACTATAGAGGATCTGATAAGATATATGAAAGCTCAGCTATTACAAAAGAAAAATGCCAAAAGTATTGCCAAGTTTGTTTAGGAAGATATAATAATGCAATATGAATGTTTTTCTGTGTTAGTGTCAGATTAGGAAACAGAATTCAAAAATGGTATACTTGAAGAACTTACTTCTCATTTGAATATAGATCAACACTTCATTGCTAGTTACTATCCCAAAGCAAATGGTCAAGTAGAATGAACAGTGCAGAAAATTTTCTATATATTGAGAAAAATTTATACTAAAAAGCAAAATAAATGGTATGAGTATGTTAGAGGTGTGGTGTAGGCTATTAATATTACAGTGACAAATTTGGGTTATTTCCTATTCTACCTGTTATATGGACGCAATGCAATAATACTAGTAGTGTTAACTTTAGAAAGTTACCAAGTATATATGGGGAAAAGAAAATAGATCACAGAGAAACTCTTGGAATATTGAACTCGTTAAGTTAAAAATGTAGCACAGTCTTGAATATTATCAAATACAGTATGAAAATCGATTTATAATATAGTAAAAATACTCTAGAATTGATTTATATATTAAAATAACTAGTAGTGGGATCATGGATATATTAATAATAAACTTTTAAATTAATTCTAATATAAATAGTTTTAAAGATATGTAGTCTAGAGATCCTTTATAATCCCAGAAGCTTTATAAGGTAATTGTTTATCAAATTAGTAAACAAATGTGATTGGTGTAAATTTAGCCTCATAGACTAGTATAGAATAGCTATAGACTTAAATAGAAGTACTAAAAATTTTCCAAATATACAAAAAAGGATGTGATCTGTATTGTCCAAATTTGGTAATATCCGAGACTGTAGTAGCTGACTTGAATTGGACAAGAACACATAGAGATAAACTCTATCAATGTTAGTAACACTTTCACAACCAACATGCTAAAGTAAAAGAGATAGTGAATATAGGAGATCTTGTATTATTATATGATTCTATACTCAATACAGCCTTATTGAAAAAGCTTGATTATTGGTGGCTTGGACTATACATTATTAGAAATATTGGTAATAAAGGTTAATTCTATATTAACGAAATCAATAGAAGTCCTTTTAAGGAATTTGTCACACACAATAAAGTTAAAAAGCTTAAATTAAGAGCTTTAAATGAAAATGACGATTGTGCTAAAGATTTAGATGTAGATCCTGAGGACAGTGATCTAAGGGGTATAGCTAGTATCATGAATTTTATTAATATACATGTGACTTGGAATCGGGTAATAAGTTACTGATCCAGTGACTAGAGGAAATCAGAGAAGAGTATATGATATAATAAGTAAATTGGTAATTCAAGTGTCAAAATAGGTGGTGTGATCAATTTGCATAACCAATATAATCATTTTATTAGATTAATCACATTAACAGTGTAGTCATATAGAATAATAGCATCAATTGAGCAATTAGTAGAAAAGTATAAATAGCAAAAGTATAATAAATAAAGATAACATCTTTTCGATTGCCTAAATAAAAATATATATTTATATAAATCTATAAATACATATATATAAACAAGTCAATAAATAAACTTAAGTATAAAAATACTAAATAAACATGAGTAGATAGTTACAACTTAGTAAATAATTGTACACATTCCTTGATACTCACAAAAGCAAAGCCTAATCCATTGGTTTAGATGTTTAGAGGGAACACTCATCTCTAATTAACCCTATGAAAATAGGGCTCTGCATGCTACTTGGGTTAATTCACATTAATTTTTTTAAGTCTATCAAATGATATTAATTAAGTTGTATATTTATTCAAATTGAGATTATTTCATATAATTGTCAATATTTCATCTCCTCTATCAATCCTTGAAATGTTGAATTTGGACTATTATATTCTATTTGTGATGTCTTTATCACATTATACAAATTTTCTCAAATTAGATTTCTTTATTCATTAAATTAGAATTTCATATTAGTTATTTTTACTCTATTTACAAAACACTTAAATTTAAATATTAAATAACTTTATACTCACCAACAAATTAATGAGAATAATAGTAAAGATTAATAAATATTTTATTAATAAATTCTACAGAATATACAAATATAGTTCACAGGTTCAAAAAAAGTATAAATAAATAAATTGAAGTGCAATAGCTTATCACCAACAAATTGCTATTATGATAATCAAAATAAAAAGTCAAATAAAAATGGACATGCTTTAATTACCTTAACCAATAAATAAGGAATAAATTCTAAATTCCAAAAATTTATTATAATCTAACTTTATTTCGATTGCTATATCAGCATGTAGATAAATACAGTAATTGGATCGTTACTTAATCAAAGTTTGTAATTTAATAGTTTAATAAACTGGATAATTTCTTCTATAGTCATAAAACTCAAATATTGTTATAGCTGATTTCAAAAATGTAAATGAAAATTTTTATATACTTACAGGATTAGATGGGGCACTATCATGCCCCTGTTTTTTTTCTATTAATCATTGCAGTTGAGTTTGTGTGTATTTGAATTATTGAGATTTCTACTATCAGTTATGTAAAAATTAGAGCTTCAATCCTAATTTCTCAGGATTGAATTCGGATTTTCTTCCATGAATTTGGTTATAATTTGGATTGAGTAAATTCGAATTCATTGATTGACCAATCAAAATTGTGAATTTTAAAACTGGTAAAAAAATGATTTTTTAATATATATATTTAATTTTATTTTATCATTATTACCAAATATTAGACTCATTATTAAACAATGGATTAGATTTTAATTTCTCTATTGCTATACCCTGCAAGATAATGGTGAATTATCAGAGTTTCTAAAACTTCCTTGAATATGTAAAAGAAGACAGCAGTCAAGTGAGTTTTTTTCAATTATCAGTGTAACATAAAAACAATAATTATAGTACAGTAAATAAAGCAAAATAATCATTCTAACAACTCTTTATGGTTAGTGTTAGGATGAGAAAGGTTTTATTCTAAAATAATTCTAACATCTCTTTATAGTTAGAAAAATTCCAATCCAGATAAATCCATCATCCATTTCTGAATTATTCAGATAATTCAGATTACTCAGATATCCGGATATCTAAATAATTATCTAGATATCAATAGTAAACTAATATCTGAATAAATTCAGATCCTGATATCTGATAATTATCCTTAACAGATTGGAACTCTAATGGTTAGTGTAGGATGAAAATGTTTGTATTATAAAATCATTCTAACAGCTCTTTAAAGTTAGAATTTAGTATTTTGGTTATGGATGTTTGTACTATATACAGTATTAAAATTTTATAAAGAATCTTTTTTTTTGCCGATATACTCATCACAATAAATATATTAATCTTACATGTCAATATTAATTATTTAATATGGTACTTAAATAATCTTTATATTAATCTCTAACTCAATTATAAAAATAAAAATATGCGCTGATGCAGTATAATACAATATTTATTAATTAAAAATTTTTTGCTGTTTTATTGATTTTTCTTTTGGTGATAGACTTTTGGTATGAGAACTAAATGAATTTCTATAATTGTTAAATTAAGATAGCAATATATTATTGTAAAGAATGCAAACAATATAATGTTTTATTGTGTTTCTGTTTTGTCTTCGTTATTATATTTATGATATGCATTTCAATCTGATGCATAAATTAAACTCTTTTTGAACATTTTTTTTTAAAAAAAATTAAAAATTTAAAATTATCAGTAGGGAGGCCATATTACAAAAAGCGGTCTATGGCAGGGTCGGCAATGGAGCTGCAAATGGAGCCAATGGAACTCTGAATAGAGCCAATAGATACTTGTTTTTTAAGCACCATTCATATAACCATTTAACTCCATTGGTTCTATTATCAACTCTGATCTATGGTGATGCATAGTATGGTCGTTCATATCAAATCCTATTACAGATATCATGTGTTAATCTAATTATGATCCTGAATAAACATAATAATTATCGAGAGTACATCAGCATAACCAGCATTATTTATAATATTAGGAAGGAAAAAAATTACATAAAAACACATCTACTCTAAGAAACAACACTAACTGTTTAACCATTTTGATATTTTAATATTGCATTCCTTGCAATTTCTACTCTATAAATTATAATATTCTTTATAATATAGTAGTGTATAACTAATTTGCTTATTAAGTGGTGTATTTGATGGTAATAGATCAATATTCCATGTAAACATGAATTTACACCTTTTTCTAATTGGCTTTCAACTTTAACATCTGCATTAATTTCTATTAAATTTTTACAAATTGAAAGGCCAAGTCCTATACCATCTTATTTCTTGTAAGTGATATGTCCATTCATGAAAATTATTTCCAAATATGTTAATTATACCGTATTTCGTTCGCCAAAGTACTCGGTGTGACAAATAACATAGATCAATTTTTAAAATATTATTTATACATTATGTGATGTGTAATACTCGTGATTAAAAATTTTTCAATTGTAAAAAAATTGCATCACATGGGTACTTTGGCGATCAAAATATGGTAATTAGCTTACCCAATGCCATTGTCACATAATTAATCAACAAATAGTTTTTTGACCGTAAGTCTGATTTTTTATATCTTCATTAATGCCTTTACCTTTCTCGGTAAATTTAATCCAGAATGAATAACAACAAAATTATGTATAGGAATAGAATATTGAAATAGAATATGAATATTTACAATGAAACAATATTATAAAAATATAATTATAAATTTAACAATAAGTAAAATAAGACTTGTTTTAGTCTATATAATAGAAGAGTTATAAAGTAAGGAAATTTGCATCTATTGTTTATTTTTTTTAAAAAAAAACAGATATAAAGATTAAAACACCTATTATGATCATTCTTAACATACCTTGCTAAGTTTTCCACATCATAATTTAAAACCAAATTCAATTTGCTCATTTATGAATTGCTCAATTACTTTCTCAAATAAATTTAATAAATCAAATGTCAAATTTTTTAAATCAATTTTGTGCGCTTCCAATTTTGCAGCATTAAGAGTATTATTAACCATTAATAATGCAGAGTCAGAAGCTCGTATTATTAAATCAATCATTTCTCTTTGTTCATCACTTAGATTTCCATCATCAAAGGAAGAAAGAAGCCCATTATTGCTCCTAGTGGAGTTCGTAATTCTTTGATAAGAAAAATAAGATTGTAATAATTAAAAAATCAAAAATTAAATATCAACCAAAATGCAAAGATAATAATGTTTTAAAATTTATACTATACTATGAGAAGTATTTGCTAATATTTGATTTTTAGTTTCAACTTTAATTTCAATTTTTTTCTTTAAATTTTCTTCCATTAAACTTATCTGACTTGCTATTTGTTGTAATAAATTTATATCTGAATTAAACCAATTAAAATTTAGAGGTCGATGTATTTTTATTTACCCTAGGTGCCACATAAAAAATGCGCGGCAGATCCTCGATTTTGATTGGCCAACGGCCAAAGATCTTTGAAATTTTGGTCCATATTACAAAATTGTTTACTAAATTTCGGCCGGAGTTAACTTTTTAATTTTTTCATTACAAAAATAAATTTTTAAAAAATAAGTACGCATTATGGTAAAATTGACCCAGAAACAATTTTCACTTAATAGGCGGCTGCGATTTAATTAGTAAAATTATGAGTAATTCTGGCTTAATTTTTTGGCCAATCAAAACCGAGGATCTGCCGCGCATTTTTTGTGCGGCATCTAGGTTCAATATTGAATCTTATTTCTGCGGATAAAATTAGTTAACCCTCTCTAAGTACATATCATTGGAACCAAACTTTTGGGGGTATGCATTAAGAGAACAATAAGAAAAAATGCATTTATAGAGGTTTAGTATATATTTGGGCCAGAAAATTGATATGTATTTAAGGAGGTTATACATTTAGGGAGAATGCATTTAGAGAGGTCTGACTGTAGATACATTTTTGTAAGTATTGGTGCAACTTATGTTAAGTGAAATATCTACTCCAAGGTTATTATTTAAAAATATTTGTAAATGTAAATCTTGTGAATTCAAATTAACAAATGCTTCATCTTCTTGAAATGACTCTATTGGTGGTATACTTTCTGAATTCTTATACAAAGCAACCAAAATACGACTTGAAGTAGTTTGCTCATATGAAATAGCATCAGCTAATACTTTTCCACCTTTTGATCCAAGTTTATTATAAGTGAGATTTAACGTTATTAAGGAGTTCTTGCAAAGTGTATCAGCTAATGCTTTTTCTTCTTCTGGTCCAAGAGTATTATAATAGAAGTTTAATGAGAAATTCTTGCAAAGTGCATTAGAGTTGCATCGGTCCCACAAAGGACCGGCCCTGGACTAGTCCCAGACCAGAACTAATGGGACTATAGATTAAGATAGGATCGTTAGACCGGTCCCAGACCAGAACTAATGGGACTATAGATTAAGATAGAATCGTTAGACCAGTCCCAGACCGGTCCCAAACCAGTCCTCGTGATATTTATATCACCCAATCAAATTTCTTAATCAGGTGTAACACAGATCACATGATGTTTGTTTACATCCAGTGATTTGTAATTACATCATTTTTGACTAATAAAATCTCATGTATTTAGAACAGTCAGGGAATATACCAAATTTGGGTAATGCAGATCGCATCTTTAATAGTAATAGGTATGTTGATCACATGATTCTAGAAATATCTAACATGACATAATGAACTTATACCAGTATACGTATTACTTGTATTCAAAATTCGAAATTCTTGCTTACTCGACTTACTACA